>PVJX010002560.1:0-24710 GCA_004027295.1 Dolichotis patagonum | reverse complement strand
CCTGTAGCTTTTTGAAAGATACAGTATATTGTTAAAATCACCTTACTGTGCAATAGCATACCTGAATATCTTATTCCTGACTGTAATTTAGTAGCCATGGTCTGTGGTCCATCCCTTGCCCTCAAGCCTCTACCACCATTCTATTCTCAATTTACCTGATCACCTTTGTTTTTGGTATCAGGAATCAAACTCAAGACTTTCTGCTTCCACGCAGGTACTGTGCTGCTGAGCCAGATGCGCAATCCACAACGTTCTTTCTATGTTTCACACATGAGTGAGGTCAGGCTCTGTTTGTCTTCCTATCAGTTTTCAGCTTGATCCTGGCTTATTTCACTTAGCAATCATCTTTAGTTACAGGGATAGTGATGCAAATGACAGGATTCCTTTGTTTTCCTGTGATGGAACTGTATTTTATGTATATGTACAGTATTTTCTTTATTTTTTCATCAGCTGATGGACACATAGGTTGTTTCCATTTCTTAGCTAAGGGCTGCAATAAACATAGACTTCAGATGTTCCTTCAGCATACAGATTTCATTTCCTTTGAATATATAACTGATAATGGGCTTGCTGTTTCATATGGTTGATCTATTTCAAATTTTTTGAGAAACGTTCACACTGTTCCATAGGAGCTGTACCAATTTGTGTTCCTCTAATAGTGTACGAGAGTTTCTTGTTCTCATCTTCTTGATATTAGCCATTTTCTTGTGGCTTTGATTTGCATTTCCCCATGAACATTTTTTCATATACTTTTTTTTTTTAAACTAAGGATCAAACTCACGACCTCGTGCTTGCTAGGCAGGGCTCATGCCGCTTAGCCATATCCCCAGCCCCTTCTTTCATATTTCTGTTAGTCATTTGTCTGTCTTCTTTTGAGAAATACCTGATTCTCCTGCTCATATTTTTTTTTTTTTTTGGTACCGGGGGTCAAACTCACGACCTCGTGCTTGCCAGGCAGGCGCTTAAGCCACTGAGCTAAATCCCCGGCCCTCCTGCTCATATTTTAATCTTTTTTTTTCTATTGAGGTCTTAAAGGTCCTTATCTATTTTGGGTATTAAGTCTTTGTTCAATACATAATTTACAAATATTTTCTACCATTCTGTAGGTTTCTACCATTTCTGTACTTTATTCCTTTGCTGTGCATAGGTTTTTAGTTTGATGTAATCCTGTTTGTCTATATTTGCCTTTGTTTCATGTGCTTTTGGGGTCTTGTCTAAAAAATCTGTGCCCTTCTAAGTTCCAAGGCAGCTCCCTCATGCTTTCTCCTAGTAGTCTCATTGCAGACGATTAAGTCATAAATCTACTCTGAGTTTGCTTTTGTAACTGGTGAGAGAGAGATAGGGGTCTAGTTTCATTCTTCTGCCTGTGGATAGACCAGTTCCCTAGCACCATTTATGGAAGGCTGTCATTTGCAGTGTGTGTTCTGAGAGCCTTTGTTAAAAATCAGTTGGTTATAGATGAGACTGATTATTTTTTATATTCTTCCGTAAAGACACAAAGACACAGTCAGTTTAACTACTGTGTATCTTTTTATGATATGAACTTTCTACAGTTACTTGATTACCACATTTAAAGATATTTTGATAGTTGGAATTTTTTGTTGTTGCAGAATATGCTGCACTCAACAGTCTTTTTATGTGTTTTATTGTGCACAAGTGCATGAATTCTTTGGGGTATCCTAAAACTGAGTTGAAGGGTTAAAGAGTATGTGAAGTTTCAGCATTAGTAGATTTTAGACAAAGCTATCTCTACAAAGATTTGATTGTACCAATTTGTACTCAGACCAATGTATGTTAGAGGTTTTGTCATGGTGTGTCTACTGTTAGATATTAGTAAAAAATTTTTATTATGGAAATTTTCAGATATATACAAAATTAAAGATAGAATATATAATGAACTTCAATGTATCTCTTACCTCACTTCAGTAGTCCTTAATGTATGTCCAATTTTATTTAATCCAGAGCCACTCCCACTGCTCAGAATTACTTTAAATCTCTGATATTGCAACTGTGTCAGTGCTTATCGCTAACAGAGAAAGGCTCCTTTTTTAGTAACATTGATTGTTTAGCACCAATACTTATTTTTATTGGAATATAATTTTCATATATTAAAATGCATGTGGTCAGTATACAGTTTGACAAGGCTTGACAAGTGGATGTATTTGAGTAATCTGTCATCATTCCACTGTGTAAGACTCACTTTGTTCGATTATGAAGAAATTCAACTTATGAACATTCTTCTGGACTGGAACTTAGTCATACGTCTTGGGCTTACTGTACATATCTGGTTCCTGTGTAAGAGAGAGGAAAATAAAGAAGACTGGATAGCAAGACTTGCTTGTGGCAAAGCTTTGGCACAAGCACAAAATTTTGGCAAAGCTGATGGGGAACCTGTCAGAGGAGCTACGTGTTTCCAAGGAATAGTCTTATCTTTGTATTTTTTTTGACATTCAGTTGTCGATCAGGAGTAACTCATGAGACATGTAGTAGAAAAACTTTTAAAGATACCCACTTTAGATTCCTGTCTCCTGGTTATTCAAACACTAATCTAGGTAATGCATCGAAGGGATTTGCTGGTGGAATGAAAGTCTCCAATAGGTGGACCTTAAGAATGCAGCATTGGTGACTGTGGCACATGTGCTGTTTTTAAGACCAAAGATGTTAATGTATGAGTTTTTCTAAACTAAACCTCAGTGTTCAGGTTCAATTGAAGTGTTGGCCCTGTATGATAAATAAGTGGGTTTTGAGTTGCAGGTTGGACAGTCATCTCTAAAAGGCTTGCCTTCATTAAGATATGGTGATTTTCTGGTTGTATCTAGTTGTGGTGGTTAAGCTTGATTGTGTTATCTTAATTGGCTTGAGAACTGCCCAGGCGATTGGTGAGGTAAGTTTTGGGTGTATCTGGGTGAGTAAGAGGCATGGTCTTAGGATCTGTATCTGGTCCCTCACCCCTTCCTCAGCGACACTGTCGTCCTGCTCTGCCTCATAGGTGCTATGGGTTGAACAGCTTTTTCTCTGCCATGCCTTTTTACCTTCTATTTATGCCTTGGAGCCAGTTCATAATGGATTGTGGGTTTTGGATACTGTGTGTTAGTGATGGGAATGCTGATTAATATACCAGTCTTACAGCATGGACTCCTCAAGAGGGACTTTTCTAAGATTGGTGGTGGAAGAGGATGTCAGAGAGGTTGAGTTACGAGGATTGATTGGGCATGCACTGCTGACTCTGATAGGACATGGAGCTGTGACAAGGAAAGGTTGTGTCCTTTGCAATCTGAGAGTGGACCCAGGCTGACAGCCAGTAAGGGACATCCATCCTATAGCTTCAAGCAGCTAAATTTGGACAACAACCTGGATGAACTTGGAAGCAAATTTTTTTTTTCAGACCCTTCAGGTTGATGGCCAAGGCCGAGTGATACGTGGATTTTGGTCTGTGAGATCCCTTATTGTCATTACTGATCTCATCACGCTGTCAAGCTTAAGATCATGGTATCAGATGCAAGTGACAGAAGTTCAGTTTTTATATTTGCAACAAATACTGACAAATTGTTTTCCTTGAAATGGCAAGCTCACGTCATTCATTTTCAAGAAAATACCATTTGAGCAATCTTAATTTGACATTTTTTGAAGTGAAAATGGCATTCCATGAAAATTGGAACTACTTCATTATGTATCTTGGTCACTGTCAGATGATTTGCTTTGAGATAACCTTCTGTTGTGTACTGAAGAATAAAGGGCTTGTACATTTCCTGTTTTATCACATAAGATATCAAAGGCATACATCTATTCAGAGGTCAACATGGGAATAAAAAGTTTTACTTTTTTAAATATAGTAGATGAAACTACTTAAATATAGTAGATTTAAGAAAGTAAACTTGCTTAAATATATAGTAGATGAAACTAAATCTTGCTTTTCGAGAGCATAGCATATTGCTGAAGAACATAATGATTTGAACAGTTTAATACAAAGCCTCATTCACATTTGCAAATGTTTTTACCTGCTTGCATTTGTGTCGGAAGTACAAATAGCAACCCACTGAATAAGGCAGTAAGTCATTATGAAGATAGTTTTACATTGCCAGATCCTTGAAAGAGTCTCAGGGATCTTTAACTACATAAGGTGTGGTTTTAAAATACAGTGAATGTTTGAACTACAGAAATCGTTATGGTAAAAGACGCATTTCCATTAGTCCCCTCTGAAAATTCTCCCCCTCGCTTCACACTTATCCCATTGTTTTTGACACTTTCCGAAGCAGTTCTGGAAACCCTCTTTTGTGGGTATCTTCAGTTGAAACTGTTGTGACTGCCTCTGTCCTTAATTGATTGAAAGCATTTACCTTTTATTCATAGTCATGTTGACTTTGGGGAAAACCCAGAAGTTGCATAGTGGCAGATTTGGTGAATAAGATAGATAAGGACACACCATAATGTTTCTATGAGTCTGTCTATTGGATGGCATTTGGCAGTAGCATTCTCTATATTTTTTTTTATCACATAATGTAAAGACACCCTAATAATTTTTTTATTGTGTTTGTTGTGGACGAAATGTTACACAGACTCTCTCTTCTTTTACCTTTTGAGTTTTTCTTTAGAGTTTCGAGTTTATACTGTGCTAAAGTAGGCTACTTTTGACTTTAGTTCAGTGAGATTATTCTTGGAATCTGGATTATTATTAAGGTATACAATATAAAGCTTGAGGTGTTAACCCAGAAGTTTGACTTTGCATGTTTCAAATTAAAAGCGCTCATTTTCCCTTCATTGGCAGTAGTTGAGATCAGTACTTGCTTTGTGTCTGTCAGCACTCCTGTGCAGCCTTTATGGGGCTGCGGGGGACTGGCAAGGGGCGACGGAGAGACGACTCCGGAGATCAGGCTGCTGGCGCAGTTCCGATTTTATTATGGAAGTGCAGTAGTATATATAGGCTGAATAGGAAGGGCGGAAGTGAGCACAGAAAAAGGGCAGGATGGAGCTTGAGGAAGGGCGGAAGTAGGTTTAGGGAAGGCGGGGATGCACTGGGGGGCGGACTCCGAGGGGGGGGCCCTGGCAGGAATGCTCTACTCAGTGTGCTGAGGAACGCGGTGTCTGAGTGTGCTCAGATTCTCTCTTCTGCCAGGGCAGCAAGCCAGACCTCAGGACCTCGACCTCCCACACTCCTGCTTTCTGCTGGGCTCTTTGGAGTCTTTCTTGGACTTGTCAGTTAAGAGGTCATCTTGAAGTGAGCTTATGTGCAGATTATAGATGTCTTCTATAGTCCTTTCCTGTTTGAGATTTTTACCCTCAAATTCCATTACTTTGGTGACTCTGTTATTTGACAACTCCAACAGTTAAGACTGGCTTTCTGCTTGAATTCTAGGCACACCAACATTGAAAGTGGATGTATTCTTTGGCAAAAAAAAAAATTTTATATATATATATATATATATATATATATATATATATATATATATAATGTGTATATATGTATATGTTATGCATACATTATATTGTATACCTATATACATTTATACTATATATTTTATGTAAATATATATAGCTTATGTATATCTCACTTGTGAGTGTTCATTATTTAAAATTGTTGAGCCCCTCAAATGTGATTTGCTTGCTTTTGGGTGTCCTTGAAGGTTTGGTTACTTGGAAAGCAAACTGTAGAACTGTTGACGTTAAATTAATGTTAAGGAAGTTTATTAGGGTAATATTGGTAGAGGGCGAAGTTGAGCATGATGCTGTGTTAGAAATGACATTATTCTGCCCAAATGCTGGGAATTTTGAGGTAAATGGCTTTTCGAAGTTGTCTGTATCCAGGGTAGCTGAGAAGCCAGAGCTTTGTATCCTTTGATTACATGCAGCATGTATCTCTTAGTGATGGGGATACAGTGACAAAAGTGTTCTCGGGTGATTTGTCATGCATACATCATGAGGTATATTTATATGAGCTTAGATTGCATATTTTACAAGACACCTAGTGCACAGAATTGTAAGTTCCAGACTTCTGTGTGACTGGCAGTGTAGTAGGTTTTTCTTACAAAAGCATAATCATAAACATATTAGAATTCTGTCGTACCACAGAAATTTCCAGTGGTCGTTACATCACTATGTGGTAGGAGTTTTGCAGAACCATTGTAATCTTAGAGGATCATTGGGTATGCAGACTTCTTGGACTGAAATGCGACAACATGATTATAGTATAACTCCTGCAGTCTCTGTGGTGGTTTAGATTATGCAGAAGTCTTATGTATTCAGAAGTGCAGTGTTTAGGAGGTGATTGAACCTACTACACCATTAACAGAACTAGGGCTTCCCTGTTTTCTGAAGGTGTGAATTATACTCGTTGTACTATTTTTTTTCAGGTTTTATTCTTTCTTAGTATGTATTTATACTGCATAATGATTACATCTGTTGTGGGCAATTGGTATATGTATGTAATGTATCAGTCCACTTTTTAAATTCCCTTTCCCTACACTCCCTCCCTCTTTCTCCATCTCTTAATTTCCTTTTCGTTTGAAAAAACTTATTTAAAAAATTTTTTTCTTTTTACATTTTGGTGTTCTCATATAAAAGAAACATATTTGAGCTTATGTGTCTGACATATTTCACTTAACATTATGGTTTCAGGTGCATCCAGTTTCCTACACTTAATACAGTAGAGTAGTACTCCACTATATATAAATGCCACATTTTCTTTATCTGTTAATCTGTTGACAAGCATACAGGCTGTTTCTAAGATTTAGTAGTTGTGAATTGTGCTGCTGTAAACATTAGTATTCACGTATCAATGTAGTATGCCTTGAGAGCTCTTTCTGGAGAGGTCTAAAAGGGAATAGCTGGGTCAAAGGGAATTTCTAGTTTTAGTTTTTAAGGAATCTCCATTCCAATTTACATAGTGGTTGTATTAGTTTACATTCCCTCAATGAAGTAGAGGTTTCCTTTTCCCTGCAGCCTCTAGCAGTTGTTATTATTTGGTTTATTCATAATGAATATTTTTTTCTGGAGTAAGAGGGAATCTCATTGTTTTAATTTGCATTTTTCTAATGACTAACAGTGTTAAACATTATTTTCATGTATTGGCCATTTGTACTTGGTCATCTGAGAAGTGCCTATTCATTTCAGTTGTCTATGTTTTGATTCTTTTATTTTGGTGGGTTGAATTCTTTATATATTTTAAATGTTAGTCCAATGTCTACACAGCAGGTGACAAAAATATTTCCTGTTGTTTATTTTCTCTGTTGGCTGTTTCCTTTGCTGTGCAGAAGCTTTTTAATTTGATATCCCATTTATTGATTCTTGATAATATTTCTAATGCCATTGGGATTCTCTTCAGAAAGTCCTTGCCTATACCTATGTGTTCAGAAGATTTACCTATTTTTATCTTGCAGCAGACTGTGTTTCTGTTTTAATTTAGATCTTTGATCCATTTTGATTTGTTTAGTGCATGGTGAGATACATTGGTCTACATTAGTATTTTGATGTGGATAACCAATTTCCCTAGCACCATTTATTAGAGAGGCTGTCTTTTCTCTCGTGTATGTTTTTAGCCCTTTTGTCAAAGATCAAAGCTGAATTTGCCTGGGATTATTTCTGCTTCCTGTATTCTGTTTGTTAATCTCATAGTTGTGTTTTTGTGTTTTTATTTTTGATGATGTTTTTATTATTGTAGCTTTATAATACAACTTCCATGTCCAGGATTGTGATGACTCCTGGTTTTTACTCTTGTTACCCATAATTGCTTTTGCTCTTCTGGGTTTTTATTGGTTTCATATGAATTGTAGGATGTTTTCCTCTAGATTACAGAGGAATGCTTTTGGTATTTTGATTGGGATTGTGTTAAATGTATATATCAGTTTTGGAAGTATGGCTATTTTGACCATTGGATTGAGTCTGCTCATCCAAGAACTAGGGGTGTCTTTCTGTTTTCTGATGTCCTCTTTAATCACCTTTCTCAGAAGTGCTGTAGTTTTTGTTTTAGAGGTCGTTCATCTCCTTGGTCAGGATAATTCCTAAATATTTAATTTTCTTGATGCTATGGTAAATCATAATGCTTTCCTAATTTTTTTCTTCAGTGAATTTATTATTGATGTGCAGGAACTCTGTTGACTTTTGTGTGTTGATTTTGTAAACTGTTATATTTTTGAATTTGGTTATTCTAGGAGTATTTTTGTGGAATTTTTGAGTCTTTTATGTGGAAGATCATGTTATCTGCAAATAATGTTAATTTGACTTTTCTTTTCCTATATATACTGCTTTTTGTTTCCTTACCTGATTCCTTTGGCTATGTTTTGTGCTGTATTAAACAGGTATGGTTAGAATAGACTCTTTGTCTTGTTGATTTTAGGGAAAAAGCTCAAAAAGCTTAATGTACTTATCATGCTGTTGGGAGTTGGTTCATCATAAATGGCTTTTTGCTGTTATTTTTGATACAAGGTCTATATAGTCCAAGCTTGTCTGAAACTCATTAGGGTTCTTAGGTTTGCCTTGAACTGTGGCAGCCCTCCTAGAGTGGCTGTAGCACTCACACTGATAATCCTAACATTGGAATATGAATCAGTCACAAATCCTAGAATCCTGCCTCCATGACTGCATGAGGCTTTGTGGGGGACATCTAGATACAAACTATAACAAGTGGTACCTTGGTTCACTAATTTAATTTGTTCTATGATTTTGGAAAAGATGGGCATGTTTGTGTTTGTGTGGGAAAGATGACCACGGTTGTGTTTGTCACCGAGTGCAGAGTTTGCAAACAAAAAAAATTTTTGCAAAATACTTCTGTTTATGAACAAATTGTTTGCAAACAAAAGCATTCGTGAACTGAGATACCATTATAATTGTAATAATCTTCTGGATTTTGACACTGTTTATTGTAATTTTATCTTTTTTTCCTGAACACATTAATTTAGGTCTTTGTTTTTTGGGTAACAGTGACTAAGGATTTATGTGTTTTGTTTCCCTTTTAAAGAATCAGCTTTCATTTTATTGTTTATATATTTTAGTGTGTCCATTTCATTGATTTTTGCTTTGATCTTTATAATTTCTTTCTTAGTACTAGTTTTAGATTTGGATTTTTTTTTTTGGCCTTGAGATATGTCATTAGATTATTTCTTTGGGCTCCTTGTGTTTCCTGATGTGGGCATTCAGAGCTGTAAAAGTCCTTCTCAGGATTGCTTTCAGTGTGTCTCTTAAATTCTGAGGTGTTGTACTGGCATTATCATTTGGTTTTAGGAACCATCTTACTTCCTCCAATGATGCATTGATTATTCCAGAGTGTGTTATTTAATTTCCACCTATTGCGTAAATCTTTTGTCATTGATTTCTAATTTCATTGCACTATGATTTAATAATATATAGGAGCTAATTTTGATTCTTTTGCACTTATTTAAACATGCTTTATTGACTTATGATCTGTTTTGGAGAGAGTTCTCTGTGCTGCTTAAAAGAATGTCTGTTACTGTTAGGTGGAACACTCTACTGTAGGTATCTGTTGAGTCTATTTGTTCAAAGATTTGGTTCAGTGCTTACATTTGTTGACTTTTTGTCTAGTTGATCAGTCTGTTGTGAAAGTGGGGTATTGAGTTCCTCCACTATATTTGATGATATTCTGGTCTCTTATGTTTTATGAAATTGGGTATGCTGCTGCTTGGTGCATGTAATTGTTACCTGTTTCATTGAAATGTTCCCTTAACCAATATGTAGTGCCCTTATTTGCCTCTTCTGATCAGTTTTGGCTTAAAGTTCACTTTATTTGAAAGTAGAATAGCCATTCCTGCTTGTTTTCAGGTTCTTGTTGCATGGAATATTGTTTTCTATCGTTTTCCATCATTTGATTTTTATTCTTTGTTGTCTTTTGGGTTAAATATATTGCTTGTATAAAGCCTACTTTAGATTTTGTTTCTTTTCTTTTTTTGTTTTTTTGGTACCGGGGATCGAACTCACAACCTCATGCTTGCCAGGCAGGCGCTTAAGCCACTGACCTAAATCCCCAGCCCTGGATTTTGTTTCTTGATTCATTGTGTCAATCTGTGTCTTTTAATTGGGAAATTGAAGCCATTCACATTGAGCATTATTGCTGAACAATATTAACTTGTTTCTGTCATTGTGTTATTTTCTGGTTGCTGAATGCCTTTCTTTCCTTCTATTTAACTGCTCAGTGTACCTGGTATAATCATTCTGTTGGATCTTTTAGGATTGTTAGCTTCATTTTGTCTTCCTAGGGTATCCTTGAGAATTTTTTGGATTGGTGACCATGGATGTCTTTACATGCTTCTTGTCATGGAAATATCTTGTTTCTCCACTGATTTTGAAAGATAGTTGTTTTGGTTTTCTCTTTTTACTGAGACAAAATACTTGACCCTCAAAATTAGAAAAGGAAAGGTTTACTTAGCTTACAGTTTGTTGAGGTTTCATTCGGTGCTCAGCTGACTCCAAGGCAGAGTAGCGTGGCTGAAGGGCAGTTGTTCATGGTGGCTGCTGCAGATACCAAAAGTGACAAGAGCAAAAGGGCAAAAGGGAGGAGCACGCTGCCTCTTTCCCTCCCTTATATTGTATGCAGGCTGCCCACCCCAGGGCGGGTACAGCACTCACACTAGCCAGTGAACTAGTCACAAACTCTAGATTTGGCTGCCTTTGAAAGCTGCCCCCCCCATATGACTGCCTGAGGCTGCAAAGGGTGGAGACCCCTTCCTGTGATGCCCCCAGGCCATCTTTTCTATTCCTCTGTTTCTTAGCAACTGAGATCTCAGCTCTGTAAGTCCATAGCTTTACTGGAGCTGTCTTCCTGACCAAACTCACACCATTTTAAATTATCCTGCTGCACTCTTTGCTTTTGATTTACAACATAAATCTTTATAAAAGCCCCCAACAATAGTCATGCCACAGCTTCAACAGTTGGCTGCCTTGAAATTTGTTTTGCTAGATCATGAATCTGCCTTTAATCTCAATCTCAGACACAATCTCTGGAATGGAACAAAATGCAGACAAACTTTCTGCCAAGCCATAACACATATTGTCTGGAGTCCAACAACCAGTACGGTATTTCTTCCTTGCAGAAACCTCCTGACCTGATCTTTACTGGCAGGCTTTCTATCAGCCTTCAGGTCTTCTAAAATCTGACCAGAATCTCCCTTAGGAACAGCCTAAGATGTTCCAGTGCTATTTCAGACGATGTCTCCAAACCTTTCCAGATAGTTCCATAAACCATCCCCAAAGGCTCTTGTACTACATAGTGAGGTACCATATATTCAGTTCTTTTTACATGTTTGGAAAGTTTTCTGCTATTATTCATGTAAACAGGTTTTTATCTTCTACTTTTGTTATCTTCTCATTTTTTGTTAATTTCAGTTAATACTGGATTAATCTTTGCATCATTTAGAAGCTGTTGAACCCATTTTTCGTGTGCCCTTGTTTTTAAATTCTCTCTCATGAATGGACCACTGACACCATACTTGTCTTACAGCTCTGCTGCTCTGTCCTCATATTGGTTGCTTTTGCTGCCCATACTTTTAATAACATTTTTAATCTCCTAATTATTTGGAATGTTTTCATAGATTCTTATTTTTTTATGCTGGTCATGTATGGCATACAGAGAAAAATCTGTTGATAACAACAACTATGTCACCTGAGCTCTAGGAATTGAAAAAGAAAAAATAATAGTGTCCAAGACAAACTGGATATTGACATATGTTAACCATAGAAAAGAGACTTGTGATTATAGCATAAAGTTTAAGATAAACTAAACATTGGCCTATGCCTATATCTATATCTATATCTATATCTATATCTATATATCTATATCTACTCAATGGAACAAGTTTACCTCCATTAACAATAGAACAGTACTTGATTGTCATAACATGTAGTGAAGTATTAAAGATTCATAAAAGCTTATGTGTTATACTCGTAAAGACTGAGATTATGTTAATAGGAGCATGAGAAGAGTAAAATATAAAAAATTAAGCAGTAGAAGTTGAGAAGATGGTGACAGAAATAAAATAAAGGGTCTTACTAAATAGTGAAGGGAAGTTAATAGTCTTACATTAAAAATAATAAAAAACAAAACAAGAAAAAAAGAAAAAAAGTAACAGCAAATTAAAGGAAGGTAGAATAATCAAGGAAGAATTAAAAGAGAGAAAACGAAGAAAATACCAAATGAGAAATGGGATAGGTGGACTCCAAACACCAAAAACCAATACAGGAGAAAAAAACAAACGAGTCCAAAATGTTTTTCATCTGTGTTTTCAGATGAGTAGTTTGCTTTCGGGACTTGCAGTCATGGGTTTGAGCAAGTCCTGGTTCTCCCTGCCGGCTTCATGGTCTGTGTGTAGGAGGTGCTGTACCTGCTCCAGAGGCCCCTCTGTGGGAACCTGAGACTGGCAGCTGTCCACGCCAAGGCACGTCTCTGTTCACATTAAGGAGTGGGGACGCAATCAGAACACCGTTCTGTGCTCTGTGCGGCCGCAGGATGGGGGCTGCAGCAGACTGGTGGGCTCGCTGGCACCACTGTCAGCTCCAGCCACCTGTGAACGCCGTTCCCGGGCGGGGCCTTCCACCTGTGCCCTAACTGGACTGAGGTGGAAATTCTTCGGGGATCTATTTCTAGCCCTCATTTTCTCCCTCCGCATCTGTTTCCTTGGCTATTTAACCCCGTCTCTGTGGTTGGGTGGCTCTGAAGATCCTGGATTGAAGTAATAGAAGAGTTGTCCTTCAACTCAGTCCAACACAGTCACCACTTCCAAATGGCACCTGATGACACTGGCAATGTGGCAGGCCCCGCACTGGTTTCTTTGTAACTCTATCCTGCAGTGTAGCAGTCACTCTGTAAAACCTCACATTGTTTTTGCAGTTTACAACAGGGGTGGTCAAAACGGGGCCAGTACTGCTGGCCAGGACCGTTATTTTTCTCTGGGATAGCCGGCTCTGGAGCTTGCCTTGTCTGCCAGGGCGTTGGCCTCATCTGTGATTGAATCTGTCAGTTAGTCAGCACCTTTGCAGCCCTGTACTGAGGGGAATAAAAATATAGAGGCAGGTAGGAGGTGATGATCTGATACAGTCTTGGCATTGAATCCACGGTGTGGAGTTGACTGGGATGGGCTCTGTGGGTTCACGTGCTGAATCTCTCATAGTTTTAAAAGCATAAATTACATGTAGTGGAATTAATGGTCACTCATCACCCCTGTATGTAATTATTTGAAGATATTACAGGTATTCTTAATCTACTTTGAATTATTTGCCTACTGGTGTATTTAACAAAAATTCATTCTTTCTTGAGGTTTCAGCTATAATCTCTAAAATCAGAAAACATTATTAAGCCAGATGTGGTAGTACGTGTTTGTAATTCCAGACCTCTGGAAAGTTGAGGCAGGAGGCTCATAACCCAGCCCAGGACTAGTGACTTAGCAAGGCTCTGCTTTAAAAAACAAAACATAACGAATAAAAAACTTTCATGCATGTTGTTCATTGTAAACACCATGGGTTCAGTTCTCAGCTCCAAATAAAGAAGCATAAATATTAGCCTTATACTTAATAACTATTAAAAAGAGGGCATGATTTCTTAATATGAGAGAAAAACAACCCAGCAGCAAGTATTTGCAGGAAAACCATAAAACAGGTACTATACCAGTAGGAAAGTTACTTTCCAAGTTGTTGGATTGTATGTTATACTTCAGACTCTTGTTTCATAGGTCTTTACATTTTACAAGTTAGTCATTGAAATGATTTGACATTTGGTCGACCTCCCGCTGAAGTAATTTAGCCCAAAGATATTTTAGTCTCATTTTTACACTTGATCTTAGCCAAAAGGCTGAGAAGCGATTTTTAGTCTCATTTTTAGTAAGTTTTACTCTTGGAAAGGCCCATACCTAATGTGAAATATTACTCACGTGAAATAATATTTGAAAGGCTATTTCAGTTTAATTGATACCACAAATTTAGTTTGAAATAGACATAAATACCCAACCTGAACAGTTTGCTTTCTTTTCATAGTGTAACAGAAATGCCTTATAAGATATTTTGCAAAAAATTTTAAAAAATGTAAATAGAATAAACCAGTACATACATTGTTTATACAATTGCGCCATTATATATTTTTGCTGTATACTTGTAAACTCAAGTGGAAGAGACCAGAAGGAAGGAAAGTGAAAGTTCCCTGACTTTTATTTGGGTCCAGAAACAACCACTTTTTTTTTTCAGTAGCATCTAAAACCTTTCTTCAAAGATATGGAATATGGTTTGGGGAAAAAATTTAAGCAGTTATTATGTGGATTGGCCAAGCAATGTAATGTTAAATTTTAAGTTTATCTCCTCAGCTCTAGATTACAGTAATTATTTCTTGTACTAGAGTGCCACCTGTTGTTTGAATTTTTTAGTAGCATCTAGCTGCATATTTTCATGTAGGAATTTTGAAAACAATTTTGTTGCTTAGTATCTGATCATATTAGTATTACTTGTGTTTTAATATTTAGACTGTTCTAGCATAATTAGAAAAAATTAAAATTCTTAATATAATTTTTTAAAAACGTACGGTTCATTTTAAAGAGTTAAGGTGTATGGTTCTTTTCAGTGGTCCTATACCTTCCCAGTACCTTCTCAACCAAACATTGCCTTTTGCATTCTTGTCATCTCTGCAAACCTCCAGCTGTAAATTTGAAGCACCAAGATTGCTTATGTGTTTGGCTGTGTGGTAGAGTGTATTGTAACATAATGTGTAAGTGATATTTACTGGCTCTTTGGTAATTCAGACTTGTTGAGCCAACATTAGAAAGGTAAGATTCACTAAGTTACCATAAACACACCTTTAGCAAAATTAAAAATTTAAGTTGGAAATAGCATATTTGTATTCCTTTTTTGGCACAAATATTCATTTCTGGGTGACCAGTTCTTCAGTTACAAATAATTTACATTTGCATGTTTATATTGATTCATCTAGGTTTTTTTCCTCACTACACATTTTCTCTTTTTTATTTTTAATTTTTGTTACATGTTTGCAGTACATAACAACTACATTCATTGTTAAAAATTAATACATATGCATTACAGATATTAGTTCCTATTTTTCTCTTCCCTTTTAACCCTCCCTTTTTTTTTTTTTTTTTTTTGGTCAGTATCAGATTCATTTATTTGTAAGTCTGTATAAAGTTAATTATCATACATAAAGATTAAAAAGCAGACTAATAAGCCAAAACCATATAAAACAGATAAGATGGTTATAGTAAGTCAGTGTACACTTTTAGATACATTGTTCATACTGGACTATGGCAACTTCTTCTCTTTTTTTTCCCATCCTGTTTCTCTTTTATTTTGTGCTTAATTTGTATATTGAATCTTGTAGTATAGGCTAAGCTATGGGATATTTAAGTTTGTGTGTCTGATTTACTTTATTTAACATTATAGCCTCAAGATGAATCCATTTTCCTACAAGTCACACTTTTACTAAGTGTGTAAAATTTGTAAATTGAGGTAGAATGAAGTTTTATAGTAGTGTCCAATACATACTAAAAGAACAGTATATGTATAATTAAATGCCTGTGTGTGACAAAAGTTAGTATGATAGTATTCTTTAAAATGTAGAGTTTAGATTTTCATAAATCCAAAAATGGCCCAGGCAGTTCAACATTATGTAAAGAACATGATTAAAATTTGACCTATTTCCTGATTCTTTGTCTGAGGGTAGATGATGTAGTACTAGCTCAGAGCCTCATTTTACTTTGTGTGAATTGGGGATAGCCGTGTTTCTCCATAGGTTGTGACTGTTAAGTAAAATTACGTGTATTGTTTACAAACTTTTGAATTGATCACACATCCTTGTGTTATTTCTGATTTAAAATCCATTGTGTTTAGAGAGCATACTTTGGGTGATATAAGTCCTTTTAAGTTTATCATGAGTTCCTTATGGCCTCATATGTGATCTATCCTGGAGAATGCTATATGTGCATTTAAGAAGGATTTATAATGTTCTAGTCTTTTTCTTGTTGCTTTTGGTGTATTGAAATCTCTATTACTACTACATTGTCTATTTTTCCTTTACATTTTACTAGCCTTACTTCAAGTGTTTTGAAACTCTGGTGTGGTATATGTTTGTGAGTGTTTTATCTTGTTGACAGATTGATCTTTTTATCATTATAAAGATTATCGCTGGTAACAATTGTTTTCTTCAAGAGTTATTACATGTTAGTAATGTCATTCTAGTTCTTTTTTGGGTATTATTCATGTGAAATACCATTTCTAGGCTTTACTTACAACCTATCTGTATCTTTATATAGATATTTGTTGCTTATTGATAGGAATGATTTCTGAGAAGTTATTTGTTATGCAATTTTTTCTGTGCAGACATCATAGATTGCACTTACAAGTAACATAACTGTGACATCATTCAGCGTGTGACATGACACTACCATGGTATATATGGTTTGTCATTGACCAAAACATTCTATGATGCCTGACTGTATTTAAAATTTTTTTTAGACAGCACACTGAATCTTTTTTAAAAATTTTATTTAAAGAGAAAACAAAAAAAAAAAAAACAAGACAGAAAAAAGGGTAGCAACAATACAGAATTCCAAGGAAAAAAAGAAAAGAACAGAAACACTAAGAAATGATTACTTGATAACTTACATACTGTCATCTTGGAAATAGTTGTTCAAGTTACAAATTTAAAACATACAAAGTACACATTCAAACAATGAGACTGTTAAAAGTTCTGCTTCATGATCTAACAAAAATAGTAATATGGTCATCTGTCTTACAAACTTAAAATATACATGCAGTTATATCCTTTAGATCACTTTTTTTTCCTCTTTTGTACAGTAGCAATTACACATTTTGAGGTTTATTACTCCTACATTTCTTACTACTTTTTACACCAGAGACACAATGTGATATTTATAAATATGATTCTTATTTATTTCACTAATGAGGATAGTCTCAAGTTGTCTCCATTTACCTATGAAGGCCTCAAGATCATCCTTCTTCATAGCTGAGTAATACTCCATTGTATAAAAATACCACATCTTTTTCATCCCCTCTGTGGTTGATGGGCATCTTTGGTTGTTTTCAAGGTTTAGCTATTACAAATTGTGCTGCTGTAAACATGGGTGCACATATAGCACTGTGATATGACCTTTTCAGTTTTTCTGGGAAAATACCCAGGAGGGGAATAGCTGAGTTGAATGGAGCTTCCAATCCTAGTCTTCTGAGAATTCTCCATACTGATTTCCATAATGGTTGCACCAGTCTGCACTCCTACCAACAGTGGAGCAGTGTTCCTTTTTCCCCCGCAGCCTCACCAACATTTGTTATCAGTTGATTTCTTGATGGCAGCTATTCTTTATGGAGTGAGATGAAATCTCAGTGTTGTTTTAATTTGCATTTCTCGAATGACCAGTGATGGTGAACATTTCTTCATGCATTTATTTGCTATTTGTATATCTTCTTCTGAGAACTGTGTGTTCATCTCAGATGCCCATTTTTGTAGACGGTCTTTGAATTTGGGGGGTTTGATGTTTTTCAATTCTTTATATGTTCTTGATATAAGTCCTTTGTCTGAAGAGTTGTTAGCTAAAATTCTTTCCCATTCTGTGGGTTTTCTTTTCACTCTGTTGGTGATTTCTTTTGAAGTGCAAAAACTTTTCAATAATATGAAATCCCAGTTGTTGATTCTCTGAAGCATTTCCCATGCAGTTTGCATTTTGTTCATGAATTCTCTGCCTACCCCTATGTCTCCAAGACTTCTACCTACCTTATCTTCCAGTAGATTTAGTGTTTCTGTTTTAATGTTTAGGTCTTTGATCCATTTAGACTTTAGTTTTGTGCATGGTGATAGGCATGGATCTAGTTTCAGTCTTCTGCATGTGGAGAGCCAATTTTTCCAACACTATTTATTAAAAAGGCTATCCTAGCCGGGGATTTAGCTCAGTGACTTAAGCGCCTGCCTGGCAAGCGCGAGGCCGTGAGTTCAATCCCCATTACCAAAAAAAAAAAAAAAAAAAAAAAAAAAGGCTATCCTTCTTCCAGTAAACATGTTTAGCCCTTTTGTCAAATATCAGGTGGCTGAGTGTCTTTGTACTTATACTTGCATCTTCTAATCTGTTCCATTGGTCCTCGGGTCTATTTCTTTGCCAGTACCATGCTGATTTTATAACTAACTGCAAGGTATGGTAGGCAAGGCACTCAGGAAGCTGAGGCATGAGGACCTCTTCAAGTTCTAAGCCAGCCTGGGGTAGTGAGTTCAAGGCCAGCCTGAGCTGCATAGCAACACCTTGTTTCAGAAAACCAAACCAAACTAAACAAAACACCCACCCACCCCCAAAAACCCCCAAACACACACAAAAACCATTAAGCCAACAGTGTTTTCCTTGGAGTATTTAATCCATATACATTTAACATAGCTACAAATAACCTTTATCCTTGCCATTTTGCTATTTCTTTTCTGTATAGTTTTATGTCTTGATTCTATTTTCCTCCATATAACATTTTCTAATGCATTATTTTATTTTTCTTGCCTTACATTTTTTAAGGTATAGGGATTATAAATATATAATAATCTAGTTTGGAACTAGATTATTATGTAGTAGTATATGGAAAACTTTGTTCCTGTATAGCTCACTTGCTGTCCCTTTCTTTGTGTTATCCTATATGAAGTATTCTTTATACATGTATGCCCGTCAACACAGATTTTAAAAAATTAATAATTTATGTGAAACTCTTTCAAATTAGGTAGAAATAAAAACAAAATTGTTTGTTTTCTCATACATATAAAATTGTTTATTTTTTCATACTTATATAGTTGCTTTACTGTCCTATGTATTTATTTATTTTTATCTGCAGTTTTATAGCCTGGTGTCTTCACATACTGAAACAATTCTCAGTATTTCTGGTGGGGCAGGATTGCTAATACACATTCTCTTAGCTTTTGTTTATTTGGGAATGTCTTCATTTTGGCAGATAGTTTAGATAGGTATAAAAATTTTGGTTGCTATTCTTTTTCAGTACCTTGCATATATTACTCTGTTGTTGTCTTGTCTCTATGGTTTTTGATCACACATCAGCTGTTAAATCTTACAGAAGTTCCTTTGTACATGGTAAATCACTTCGATCATTGCTCTTTATATTCTTTGAACATTTTTGCTGTGATGTGTTTAGCTTTGGGTTTTTTAAATTTTATGTTACTTCTTTGATGTATGAATTAATGCTTTTTTACCAAGTTTTAGAGGGTTTTTTTTTTTGCCATTATTTCTTCAAGTGTTCTTTCTACATCGTTTTTTCCTTTCCTAACACTGATGTTACATATATGTTAGTATATTTGGTGGTTACCCACAGTTTCCTAGGCTGAGTTTACTTTTCTTTTTTTTTTTTTTTTCCTTTTGGTGCCGGGGATCAAACTCATGACCTTGCGTTTGCCAAGCAGGCACTTATGCTGCTGAGCTAAACCCCCAACCCCTGAGTTTACTTTTCTGTGTTTAATTTTTTCTTTTTTTGCTCCTGACTAGATAATCTCAGTTGGCCTATATTTATATTGGCAGTGACATCTACAGTTTTTTCCGCTTTTCTGTCTAAACTCAAGATACCAGTTAATGTACAGCAGTGCAGTTGAATCACCGTCTTGGTTTGTGTTTTCTTACCTCACCATCACCATAAAGCCTGTCAGCTCTTCATTATTCAGAAAGAAAGCTAGTACTGAATTAGTTGGCATCTTTTATTTTTTTGTCTTAAATACCTGATACTGTTCTTTTATGGTAGGTTGGTTCATGAACTTAATGTATTCCAAAGCTGTGGAAAAGATGGTTGTGTTCCTGTTTGCGTGGGAAATATGTCCATGTTTGTGTTCATCAGCTGATACAGTTTGCAAACAAAAACAAAATTTTGCCAAATTATTATGTTTGTGAACCAAATTGTTTGCAAACAAAAGTGCTTGTGAACTGAGGTATCATTGTATATAGTCATGTGCTACACAACTGTGTTTCAGTCCATTGTGGACTCACATCTGCATATTATGGTGACTGTACCAGTGGTTAGGTGTGCACAGTATCATC
This sequence comes from Dolichotis patagonum, assembly GCA_004027295.1. Lineage (NCBI taxonomy): Eukaryota > Metazoa > Chordata > Mammalia > Rodentia > Caviidae > Dolichotis > Dolichotis patagonum. The sequence continues at coordinate 4,698 of PVJX010002560.1, read as the reverse complement.
TAGGTTTGTGTATATACACTCTTGATGTTCACACAGGAATATATTTACTAAGGATATTTTTCTCAGAATGCGTACTTGCTGTTAAGTGCTGTGGGATTGTAGTTGCCTTGAGGTAGTGCCAAAATGTGGTTGGTTTAGTGTCATATGTAGGCAGATGTCTAGCTGATTTTTTGCCTGAAACTGTGTATACCAAATGTGACTTCATTCATCTTGAATAATTTTTTTTTTTTAATCCTGGTGCATAGAAACCTGTGTGACTGGCTTTGATAGGAACCAAATTTGATAGGAACCAAATTTACTTTTGTTGTGGATGAGCTTTTACTTCTTTAGCTATTTTTGAAAATTTGATATTTAAATTGATATTTAAACAAAATCTGTATTTTAGATTTTTAAGAAGATTGATTGAAAAGTCTATTTTCAGTCCTCCTGCCTCAGCCTTCCAAACTGCTTGCATGCACCTCCACCCTCACTAGAAAACCTGTTTTATAAAAATAAGCAGTTGTCTTCTACACTGTTCCCACCAAAGATGCACTAGTGTGGTCTTAGAAAATCACTTTTCCTTTTCCCACTGTCATTCTTATCAGTACTCAGGCTTCTCCCTGTTCTTTTCCTATAGGCTGAGTGTTTCACTCCTTAGTCCTTCCTGCGCATCATTGTTAGTCACGGATAGCTAGGCAGAGGTAAATGGGTGGTGCTGGTTATTTGGCATTGATATCTGTCACCTCATAGATGGATTTCCAGAGTTCATAAAAGGAAAACGTAAGAAAAAACACTCTTCTACTGATAAAACATATTTACATTTTTATGAAGTTATGTAATAAAATTTTGTACTGCCTCTAAGAAAGTTAGAGGTACAGAACTGGCAAAATTCAGTCTGCTAGACGTGTTTTGTTCAGTAAAGTAGCCATGAGCTGTACGTGGTTATTGAGCCTGTGGGTTGTGCTGTTCTAAGATAGGTTCTGTACGTGGAAAATGTATGCTGGGTTTGGAAGAATATGGAAAAGGCATGTAAAATATCTCATTAATTTTAAAATGATTTAAAAATATTTTAATGGCAATGCTTTGTGTATTTTGAGTTATAGTATGGAAGCGAATTTGATCTGTTTTAAAAAGTATTATTCATGTGGTTACTAGAAAGTTAAAAATAATGTGTTACTTGCATTATTGCCATGGGACAGTGTAGTACTGCATCATTGGTACTACTCCAGGGTGCTGCAGTATCCTCTAGGTTTTTGTTAGAAATACAGAATCTGTCCCTTCCAACCATATTGAATCAGACTGTGTTTCAACAAAGATTTTCCCATATGATTTGTTTGTACATTAAGGTTTGCAAGCAAGAAGCATGACACCGCTAGATTGTTAAAGGGTAAATAGATTTACAGGTGAAATAGTGCTTTGCATAAAATAAATTGCCAACTGGGCTGCATTCAAACGATACTAAAAAGTAGGCTGTGAATGTTAGTGGTGACAAGATATTTTCTGTGTGCATTTCTACTTAAACTTAGGAAAATTAGAAACAAGAATAATAAACTTTTTCTTCCTCCTTTTATTGTATCAGTTTATACCCTGGAAATAGCCTTTTTGGATCATGCCAAAATCTCTTTTCTTTGAGATATTTTTAAACTTAATGTGCCATAAAACTTAGAATGTGTTTCTGCCTAAATTTGGAGGAGGTTTCCTGTGTCTTTTGGTGCAGCCTGGCATAGTGTTTGGAATTAAAAAATTAAGTTTAAGTTCTGGCCCTTTCACTTTGTAGCAGTGCGTTCTTTGGAAAATTTTTCATCCTTTTGAACCTGCATACTGAAGACGTCAGTTTTCACACACTTGCTGATAAAATTGACCACATAAGTTACCGCAGAATATATTGTACCCTTTTGGAGAATTCTTTAACTCTTAGACTCACTTGCCATATTTCTTCTTGATAGTAGTATGGGGAAATATGCTATTGAGTGGTATACTTTAGTCTGGAGAGTAACTTTTACATCATTCTAAATGGAACTTTGACCTGTTACCTGCTTTTGTCTTCTGGTGCTACTTTTGAAAATGACCCCAATATTCTGTCCATAACCCAAACTTTAAACACCTTATTGAATGGTAAGTCTTTCTGCCCCTAAGCAAAAAATTATTTGGAGTAACATTTGCGCTTCCTTCTTTTGAAAGCTGTGCACATTTTAAAGTTAATAAAAAAACCACAGCTGTACGTGGCATTTTTTTTGGTCTAGAAATAAAAGATGACTTTGTGTTTTCTGTTGTGCATTTTTCTTGCTTCTTTTTGTCCTGAGAATTGAAATCAGGGTATTGGTACAAACCTGAGTCTTCAGACCCTTTTACTTTTTGTTTTGTGGCAGAGTCTTACTAAATTGCTAACATTTAAGGCCTTAAACTTGTGATTTTGCCTCAGGCTTCTGGAGTGCTGGGATTATATGAGTGTCCCTGTCTTGTATTTTTTTTTACTAAAAGTCACAACTAAAATTTTTTCTTTTCTCCCAAGTGTACTCACTTAAAAAAGAATTGTGCTGGAGATTGAGCTCAGGGTCTGGTGCACACTAAGCAAGGTCTACCACTAACCTCCGTCTCCAGCCTTCTCAGATCTTACTGTCAACCACATTTCTCCAAACCTTATCCTCTGCCTGAGCTCACCCTTCTTTTGCCTTAAAATTCAGCCCTACTGCCTTTTTTTTTTTGGCATTCAGTGCCATTCTCGACAAACCAAATAGTGAAAAACAAACATTCAGTTAATGATACTGTGGTTTTAAAGTTAATGCATTCTAGAGAAAATCCATTCCAGATACAGGAAAACCATTCATTGTTGAATGATCTGGTCTGGTCTGGTATTCTTTTAAGCAGTTTATGTAAGTGTTATGGCTATAAACTTCTAATTTGCCCAGGATGTATTGTTTTTTAACTGTTCATTCATCACCTTTAGGGTAAAGTGGAAATAGTTTTGTCAGGATTTATTGTTTCATGGCAGTGTGTTATGGAGCCCTCTGTTTGAAGCCTAGTAGACTAAATTATATAAAATTGAAAATGAACATCGTGTGTGTGCATTTGGTATGAATATTAATGATTTTTGGATTTTAGGTTTTACTGATTTGTGAGTAAGAGCGTGTCTCTTTCATTCTGGAAGATTGAATATAATTATTGTATGGCAGAGAATAAAGTCATGGTTAGAACTGTAATAGGTTGGTCCTGTAAGTCTTAGTGTTTTTCTTTACAAATAATATGCTAATGTTGAAATATCAAAAATTAGAAATGTTTTAAATAATTGGAGCAAATAGTAGAGTATGACCACTAGTCTGTGACATCTGAGAGTGTGATTTTTGCTGCTTTATGAGTTTGATACTTAATTCTTTTGTGCTTCATTTGAAGAATAGATCATATAACGTCTCAAAAGCAGCTGAAACATAGGTTTAAGCTTTTGTTGTTTATCATTCAGGAGAATAGGAGTACTAGGAAAGTTATAGGAAAATATCCTCTGCTTGAATTCAATAAAGCAAAAGAATAGACAGTAAAGGTAGGCTTCATGATTCCTTAAACATTTTTATAATTGATGATTCAACTCTAAACATGAATATAGTATGAGAAAATAATTTTTGTATATATGTTACCATGAATGTAGTACAACCGTCATACCAGGTGCAGTAGTACAGCCCTTTGCTAAGCACTTTGCGAAGTTTAGGCAGGAAGATTCCAAGTTCAAGTCCTTCTTGTGCAACTTGGTGAGACCATATTCAGAAAAAAAAATATAAAATGAGCTGGGGATACAGCTCATTGTGAGGACTTTGGGGTCAGTCCCTAGTACCACAGCAAGGGAGTGGGGTGGGGTGGGGATGTAGCTCAATTGTAGATTGCTTTTGAGTTTGATCCCTAGTAATAACAACAACAACAACGAAAGTACAGCTTTCAAAATAAAGTTGTTTCTATGTGCAGTAATGATCCAAAAAGAAGAACATTTAAAAAACTTCTTTTGTATGTCTAAATTCCTTCTGCCTCTGTCCTAGAAGAATACTTGTGATGGCATTTAAACACCACCTGAATAATTTAGGGTTATCTTCTCATCCAAAATCCTTAACCTTATCATATCTTCCAAATAATACGCCATTCAGAAATTCTGGGAACCGGATGGATGTGGGCTTATCTTTGGAAGCTGAATCAGTTTACCACACATGACAAAAGGAAAATTGAAGATGTGATGAAATGAAAGTTCTTGAAAAGAGATAGGATCCTGGATTATCTGGTGGGCCCAGCTTAATCACAGGAAATCTCGGTGAAACTGATTTTGGTCTGCTGTCCTTCAGAACTGGGAAATAAGTTCTTGTTATTTGAAGCCACTAAGTTTGGGGTAATGTGTAACAACAGCAATTGGAAACAATGCAATAATCATGGCAGAGGTTAATATACCTAGGAAGCCCTGATTGTCAGTGTGCATTCTAAGCACTTTATATAGGTAGCTGTTGTGGCCATAACTTTACAAAGTAGGAGTTGTTATTGCTAAATAGAGGCATCGAAGCTAATCTTGCCTGTAACAAATCCTAAGGAGATTCTAACCCTAAAATGAGGAAAGAGGGTAAAACTGAGGTTGTGGGTGTTTCGGATGTGACCAGTTTGTCAGCTGGTGAAAGGAGACTGCTCAGAAATCTGGCGGGGTAGAGTGTGGTTCTGTGAGGTGTGTGTTCTTTTTTTTTTTTTTTTTTTTTA
>PVJX010002559.1:11058-126182 GCA_004027295.1 Dolichotis patagonum | reverse complement strand
GGGAGACTTCCTGGGGATGAAGGGCGGGGCTACGGGCCCAAACAGACCTGGCCCAGATGCCGGTCTCCGGGCAGTTCCCTGTGGATGAAGGGCGGGCCTACCAGTCCCAAACAGTTGCGCCGAGATGCAGGTCTGCGCAGACTTTCAATCCAAACAGCCCAGGCCACTCTGCGGGTCCCAGAGGTTCGGGTCCCAAACAGACAGGCCACGATGCTGGTCTCTGCGAGACTTCCTGGGGGTGAAGGCTAAAAACTGGTTTAAAGCAACATGTCTAGTTGCCAAGTTGACAGTGGTGGATTGGAATGGTTGATACTTTGTGTCAATTTGAAGTTTGAAAGCTTGGTTGAGTGACTAGGTTGGGAGGCCAGGGCTCTCATTTTGTAAACATTTTCCTACTGTGCAGGAGGAGGGCAGAGAGATGGTGTGCATGCCACCATAGGGGGGTTGCTTGCTTAACATGTAGGGGTGGGGGAGGATTATGCATCCCCTCCTTCGCTCTTGCTACTTTTGCTGTCTCCCACTGCCATGAACTGTTACTCCCTCAGACACTATTCAACAGGATTCTGTTTCCCATGCCACCTTCCATCAAAGTGCTTCTGCCTTGTACAAACAATTCTACTTAACCCAAAAACAGGTTTGACAAATTATTAAACAATGTTCCTCATACATAATACAGGTTAAAAAATTGTTAAACTTGCTCAAAATTTAATTACAAAACCAAAAAGAGAATTTTATCTACAAAATTTATGCATCATAACAGATTTCATCGGGCAATATGTACTACTAACAATTTTTAAACCCTACTAAGGATAGAACTACAGCAGCAGCAAGACAATTCAATCAGGTAAAAGAAAGAAGCTAGAAAGGGTCCTTCAGAAAGACTGTCATGGTGGACAATGAAAATACCCAGTCCAGTGCTAATTTGGGGTGGAGGGCATACTTATATCTTTCCAAGAAATGCTAAATGGCCTGTCTGGGTGCCAGAACATATTGTCTGGCTGTATTATGGAGTCAGACCCACAGAGGGAGTTGATTCCACCTCTCAAGAAGTAGGTGCTCAGTCCTACCACAGTGATGCTTAGGAGACTCCTCTATAGCCGATAGACAAGGATGAGTTGAGACCAGACCTGGAGCCAATTGAAGGAATTGACCCAGAACAAAAATCAAAGATCTGAATAGGTGATTCAATTTGGTTAAAAATATATTTGAGTGTACTCTGATTTGTAAGATGTTTTTCAATCTGCCTGTGTATCTGTTTGTCTGTTTGTCCAGTCTATTAAGCTGTTGTTGGCAGTCTTATGCAGAGCCAAAGTACAAGTGCCCATACAGGAATGCCCAAGGGCATGGAGTAACTAAGAAATGCCCTGAGGGCACCGGGTGCTGGAGGTGAACAGGTGTTCTCCGCTTGAGAACACGAGGCATAGGAAGCGAGCTAGTTCAACTAAGGGGCGTGATACAAGCATATAAATCACCCCCTGGGAACTTAGTTCCTGCAGACACCAGTGACTCTGTGCTTGTTTCTATGTCTGTTGGAATCTGTACAGATCGTCTGTCCATGTTGTCCATTTGTCCATTCTGTGAACAGCTGTTCCTTTTTTATATGAGCTCAACCCCCTGGGAACTTAGAGAGTTCTTGCAGACACCAGCAACTCTGTGCTTGTTTCTATATCTGTTGGAATCTGTACAGATCATCTGTCCATGTTGTCCATTTGTCCATTCTGTGAACAGCTGTTCCTTTTTTATATGAGCTCAACAATTTTTTCTCTTTTCTTTCTTGTGCATTTTTGCATCATTTAATCAAAGTTTAACTTGGGTCATAGATTTAAAAAAACATGCGTCCATCTGGGTTCCCAGCTAGTCAAAATGTGGCTAAAAGTGGTTATATAAATGTAATGTATATTGTTGTTTGTTATTGGCTTGAGAAGCTCTCCTTGTTTAAAAATTACTGGGTTAAATGTTATGATTGGGTTTTTCATATGTCATTAAAATTATTAAGATAAGGAAACAAAATCCCTTAGGGTGGGAAGAGATTATTGGATAGGACTTCAACTGATAAATAAGAAAGTAGCTGCCTGGTAACATTTAATCTGCTCTTGTTCATTGGTTGAAGGCCCTGATGATCTCCATGGCCTTATGGGAGACACATCAACAAAAGTTATAAAAATATATTATTGTAATATGTTCACATTGGTCATCATTAAAAGAAATAATACAATAAGGTTTTTGATTTAAAGATACCCATACAAAGCTTTTCATATGGCTATGACAAATTGTTATTAACCTCATGGTGTATTCATGTATTCATGCCTCCAGAAGTACAGGTCTTCCAAAATGTAAAACAGGGATTGTTTATGATGACAAAATTGTTTCAGATTCAGACCTCTGTCTTCAATAAAAATTTATGAGATGCATGTCCCACTAAAGGTCAACAAGTCAGGTAAAAGCTTCTTACGTCTTAGATAGGGATGATTGACTAAAAGGGGTATTTTACATCAAAATGGAAATTTAGGTGTTACAAAATGCCATCATGATTGTCATGCTATACTGTTGTATATGGTTTGATTTCTAATTTTCTGTGTAAAATATGTAACTGTGTTAACACTCTACAGGTGCTCAAATGGTAAACCATCCATGGTTGTTAAAAAATAACGGTTCCATTTCATGTCCTAAGGTGTTTGATATTTAGATAAGATCATAACGTTAGGCTTGCTGCCTCTACTACACTACATTGTTATCAATCTTTTCTTCTGGATGTTCAACAACTGAAGTTGAGAGACCAAAAATTAGAGAGATAGATGAGCTAAGAGAATAGCCAATATTTTGGCCCTAGCCCTCTGAGGTCAATGAGGACCAGGACCTCTGCTGTGACATCCTATACTCAGTGAGTCCCTGACCTTCTGACCAAGAAGATTGTGAGACCACAGAGGAAAATGATCATTAGTGTATGGTATGCCCAAAAAGGAAAATCACCAGGAGAAAAGGTCTCTCAAGCTTTCATAGAAAGCAACTTGGCCAAGCAATGGCTGTGACTCATCTAGATAGCTGACTGGCAAAAGAGCTAAAAGGTATTGTGCATGGTTCTAAGGCAACTCCCAAGGAGACTGAATTGGCCTTGATAGATAGCAAGAGATTAAGTGTTATTAATACAGGACTTGCTTTAACTTGGTCTCGGGCATTCAGCAGAAATGTATAACCACAAAATGTGTAAAACAATGCTATAGCAATACATTAGTCATAAAAGAAACTCAAATCAGTAACACCTTTTGACAGTTGCCAGCTACATTGATAGCTGTCTAATGGACTATACAGGGTTAAATTACTGAATGCAGGAACTTAAAATCCTTGGACTGCACTTAAGATGAAAATGTTCAAGAATGAAAAGGTCTTCCACAGAATTCTTCAAACATAGCTCCTCCTGGCGGCTGGGGATTTAGCTTAGTGGCTCAAGTGCTTGTTTGGTAAGCACAAGTTCGATCCCTGTTACCAAAAAAAAAAAAAAAAAAAACTCCTCCAGCTTCAACTGACCACCCATCCCATGCTACAACAAAACAAAAAACAGGGATATGTAGGGAGCTGTTAAAGGTGGAGACTGATCATGTGTGGGGCTAAAGCAAGATCAGTCCTGAAAACATAGAGAGCCTAGAACAAGTGATGTAAACAAACTATTCCAGCTCCAAGAAGGCAAGGGGCCCAGTCAAGCCAGCCAAACAAGTTGCTAGGCAGTGGGGTTGAAATTGACATCATCCTTCTGAGTGTATAAACAAACATGCTACAGTGATTGAGCAGTCCCTTCTCTCCCATCAGGAAAGAGGGCTCCACCTGACCTCAGCTTTCACCTCTTTTCTTTCTTTTCTCATCCTCTCACTGTCATTCCTCCCAGGGAACATCTAGAGCTGCAGCCGGTTGCTACACCTAACAGTTTTAGCATTGCTGAAAAGTCTAATTACCACATTTGCTCTGTGATTTAATGCAAACTTTAGCTGTGAGCCCTTGTACAAATGGCACAAGATAAACATTTCCATTCCAAAAGTTATAAAAAGGGAGATACAAAGGAATGGGACCAAAGCAAGTCCAAAATCCAGCAGGGCAAACATTAAATCCTATAGTTCCATGTGCAACGTCCAAGGCAATCTGTGGCAACATATAAACCCTAAAGAGCTTGGGTGGCTCTGCCTCTATGGCACATCTGGTGGTTGTAGCTCCAATAGCTTTTTTATTGGGCTCACTTTGTTCCCTCATTGAAATTTTTCATAGATGATCCATGCTCCTTGTTTTTCCAAATTTCTGGAAAAAATTTTCACTGCACCTTTGGCTTTACACTCAACTTCACACTCTGCCCTCTCAGACACACTACCTGGCCTCCCAGGCCTTCTGAAATCTGGGTGGAAACCTTCCTGACCCCACAACTCTTGCATTTTGCATGTGCCTAAAACTGCTGCCACATGGATGATGCCAAGGTTTGATGCCAGCCAGAGAAGTAGCCAGGCTTCCCTCTCTTGGCTGTAGGGATCAAATGCCTGGGTTGCTGGGCACTCTGAATCCAATTCTGAGGAATGAATTCTCTATGCCACTGCCATTATGGAACATGGTGCTCCAAGGCTTTTTTTCTCAAAGCTTTTGTAATTTTGAGGCTGCAAAGGGTAGAGTCCTGCTGCTGCTGCTTGTGATGCCCTCGGGCCATCTTTTTATTTTCCTATTCCTCCTCAGAAATCAAGATATCCTCTGCTCTATCTTTGCAATCCACAGCTTTACTGGAGCTTTATTTCTGGCTAAACTCACAATGTTTTTAATCATTTTGCCAGGCTCTTTTCTCTTGATTCTCAACATAACTCTGGCTAAAAGCTCTCAACTGTAGTCATGCCATCACCTCAATATTCAACTGCCTTGAAATTTCTTTTGCCATATTAGTCTCTTCCATTAATTGATGCCTCAGGCAAAGTCTCTGAACATGAGAAAAAAGCAAAAAAAAACTTTTTGTCAAGCTATAACATATATCACCTGGAGTCCAAAAGCCAATATAGTCCTTCTTTCTATCAGAAACAGCCTAAGCCTGGTCATTATCTGCTCTCTGATCATCTGAGTTCTAACTAGAATCTCCCCCACAGAACAGCCTAAGGTATTCCAGCTATATTTTTCCACCTGATATCTCCAAATCATTCTAAACAAGCCAAATCTTCTTACAAGTCATTCCAAAAGGCTCCTGAACCACATGGTCAGGTATAGGCACAGCAATGATCCCACTGCCGTTACCAAATTCTCTTAGTTGCTTTTTCTCTTATTATGGAGACAAAATACCCGACAACCTAGGTTAAAGGAGGAACGATTTATTTAGCTCATAGTTTGTAGCGGTTTCAGTCCATAATTAACTGGCTTTCAAGTAGGGTGGGTATGGCAGAGGGGCAACCATTCACAGTGTCAGAAAATACCAAAAGCAACAAGAGAGGAAGGAAGAGAAAATCTTTTTTTGTTCCTTAAATTACATGTAGGCTATCTGCTTTAGGGCTGGTGTAGCACTCATGCCCTTAATCCCAGCTTTAGACCATGAATCAATCACAAAGCTTAGATTTATCTGCCTCTCGAAAACCTGCCCCTCGTGACCCCATGAGGCTTTGGGGGAACATCCAGACACAAACCACAAAACCAGGTTAGCAATTATATCATGAGGCTTTAAGATGCCTGTATACTCCACATCCTGAAGGAAAGGGGTCCCCACTTTGGAGACTACTTGTTGTCATGCTGTTTTGTTTTCAGGGAGAGGATATTTGTTTGTCATGTGCCACTGTGCCCAGCTGGGAGCATTTCTTTTAACAGACATTTGGCTAGCCTTCTAGCCAGCATGCAATTGGCAAAACCTTAAGGGCAGGAGTAAAGCAGGGACAGGGAGGGAGAAGATCTGTATGCTGTTGATCCATTCAAACTCAGAAACTATAAGAGGAAAAGGACTTCATTTGGGGTCTCAGTAATGGCATCTGGGGAAACAGATTCAGAAAGCAGTAAATCAGGGCTCTGAAGAAGACAGGGAAACTAGGAGCTTATACAAATAAACTGTGCCGATTTATTGCAAAGCATTAAAAATCATCTTGTGAAGCCATTTCTGCTTGAGAAGAGGGCCAGTGACAAGGGCTACGTGACAACAGAAAATGAAGACTGCATTCTGCTGCTCACAAATGTCCTACAACATGGGCGAGGTGACCTCTGATGCCACCTCCAGCCCTAGGCACCAGAAGGCTGTAGTCAGGATCAGAGGTTAGCTAAGTCACAGCTCTCAATAGCTGCAGGAGGAAGGCGAAAGTTTTGCTTCCTAAGCATCTCCCACTTTTTTAGTGAACTTTCTCTCATAACTTTTTACTCATTTAGTGTTTTTGAGACCAATTTTCACCATGTAGTCTTGACTGGCCTCAAACTCATGGCAACCTTCCTGCGTCAGCTTCCCAAGTGTTGCAGGTATGTGCCACCACATCTGTCTAGATTTTTTTTATTTTCACAAAGCCGAAGGACTCAGAGCCCTCAGTCATGCAGTGTTCCCAGGAGGGGCTCCACCCACCTGAGCCCTCCTACAAGAAATCACTCCCACGACCTTCCCATGGGATGATCCCAAACCTGGGCCCCAATCTTCAATCAGCTTCCTGTCATGTTAGCTGGCTTTCCATTGCTGTGACAAAGTTCCTGTGAAAAACAACTTAAAACAGGAGAGGTTGACTTTGGCTCAGTTTCAGAGGACTCCATCCATAGTCAGCCAACTGCACTGCAAGCTGGCCTGTGGTGAGGCAGAAACAACATAGCATAAGGGTTAGGCAAAGGAAAACAGCTTATTTCATGGAAGTCAGGAAGCAGTGGGTAAGAGTCAGAGCGAAAGGGACTGGGGCATGGACATAGTGCCTAAGTTCACACCCCATAACCCTGACCTTTCAACTAGGCCCCACCTCCCAAATCATCATCATCTCCCAATAATGTCATCTAATTAGGAATCTATTAATGGTTTTATCCACCTATGAAGTTAAAACCCTCCTGATCCCATTAGAAGCTAAGAGCCCCACCTCTGAACACATGAGCCTTTTGGAGGGACATCTTCCATCCAAACCTGTGCAGCACCTCCTTGCCCCACCTAAGTTCCAAGAGCTCCACCTCAACTTGAGAGGTGAGTGCAGCCCAGATCACTCCCTGCAGGGCTCAGGGAAGACACACAGCCCCTCCTGAACCTCCCCAGGACAACTGTCCCCAACTTCCTGGGTCTGCACCCCACAACCAGCCCTCACCACATGATCTCCTTCATCAGGAGACTAGGACCTCAGTAACTCCTGGCTTTTTTATTTTTGGCAGCTTCTATCTACAACATTGCAATATTAAAAATTAGCTCTGAATTTTTCTTTAAAAAAGGATAGCTATAAGTTTTCTCTTGAAACCACTTGGACTAGGAGTAACTGCTCTCGAGTGCAATGGAGAATTCCAAAAAAAAAAAAAAAAAAACTGAGCCCACACATTCTTTCAAGTGTCATTAAATTTTTATGACTGCTAAATTTAACAATTAATGAGGTTGATACAATGCTGCAGTTGGACACTGCACGATGGATTTATTGATTTACTTTCCACTGTGTTCTTATTTTAGAGCCAATCCTTTTGGCCAGCTATCATGCTCACTAGCGTCCTAGGGGTCCTTGGGCAGTAGCCCCTCAGCATGCAGTGTGTAAGACACATGGTTTCCTTCCTCCACACCTGCTTACATGCATGCATAACTAGGCCAACACCCACCTTGGCAGGCTGCAGAGATGGGGAGCAAAGAAGAACGAGGCAGAGCAGTGCAGAGACACAGAAGCAATATCGGGTTAGGTCATCTGAGAAAAGACTTCCTTACTACAGCTGGTGGCTGGAGTTGCTCAAGGCACAGAAGTCTGGGCAAGTTGCTGCTAGGATTTGGGAACAGGGGCAGAGAGGGAATGGCCTGCCTTTCCTGGGATTTTTTTTCTGTTTATTTTGTCTGTTTTTTTCAAGACAGGGTCCCAGTAAGTAGTTTAGGGTAGCCTCAAATTTGAATAAATCTTTCTGCCTCAGCCTCCTCTGTGCCAGGACTATAGACAAGCACCACCACACCAGCCTTTGCCTGGTTTTCCTACAGCCACACAGCAATTGTCTGCACTTGTTTTGGGGCTATAGCCTCTGCACTCCAGGCAGGTGGTCTTGTGCAAGCCGACATGAGAGGCTCCTGCACACCCCCAGGCACAGAGGCGACAATGAAAAGCTGACACTCCCCTGAGAACCAGGTTGCGGCAGCTGCTGAGACACAGAAGCGCCACTTTGTTCCTGCTTCTAAGTCTAAGATACCAGGGTGGCCATTGCATGCCAGCATCCGCCTCTGCGGATGCATCGCGCCACTAGGTGGAGCCAAAGCCCACGGTGACAGCGCTGGTCTCTACTGACGGCCTGAAGACCAGATAGGCTCCTGAGAGCGGGAACGCAGGAAGCCGAGCTGGGTCGGGCCCTGCAGTGAGGACAGGACAGCAAACGGGACAGCCGACCCGGTTCAGAGCGGACCTATCGGCCTACACAGGGTTAAATGACCCAGAGGGGACCCGGCAGCCCAAGCCTACCGGATGCTGAGCTCGAACCTGCGAGGAGGTTCGGAGAGCCAGGACCGGGCTGAGCTAGCTCCGCTCCCACAGTGGAGCTTCGCGCGGCGAAGGCAAAGCGGAACTTGGAGCGGGCTCAGCAGACCGCGCTTCCGGGGCCAACCTGCAGGTACAGGGGGCGGGGCTAGGGCCTGGAGGCACCTGATTGGTCCGGGGGTGTTGCTGGGGTTCTTGGATTGGCTGGTGAGGGGCGTGGCAGGGCGTTGCGGGGCGGGGCTGAGCGCGATAGGCTCCGGAGAGCAAAAGCCTGGAAAGACGCTTAGGCAACCTGTTCAGGTGCGGCGGTGTTCTCCTGAGCCAGAACGGCCGAGCAGCTAGGCATAGGTATGCATGGGCACCAAGCTCCTGGCATCTTTGAATAACAAGCTGTGTACCCTTCTGTATCATCTTCCTCCCAGAGCTCAGTTTCCCCAGGTGATAGCAGGGACCCATCTGAATCCAGGATCTGTTGCTGTTTCCCCAGCTCCCACTGACCACCCCCAGCGAAATCAAGGTTGCTTTCACCTCCCAAGGGGACCACACCTGCTAACAAGGTGTGCACGCGTCATTCCTGGATGTGCGCTGAGTGTCTGTTATATATGAGGCCCCAAGATAGAGCTGCGCAATGGTTTGTGTGTCTGGAGAGCGCTGCGTTTGTTGTAAAAGCAAATTCAGCCCCCTCTTGCCCACCCACGCCTCTCGCTTGTCCTTCCACCCCTGCCAGGGGGTGATGAGCAAGAAGCTCCTTGCCGTATGCAGGTCCTCGACACTGGACTTCCCAACCTCCGGAACTGTAAGAAATTATCTCCGTTCTGTGCCCAATCTCAAGTACGCTGTCAAAGCTGCACGATGATGGACTAAGGTATCTGTGCACCAGACAGTCTCAGTGTTACCCAGCATTCACATCAAGGTACAGGACAGAGAGCAGGTGAGAATTCAAGGACACTGACAGGTTATCCTCATGTTGGGGTGGGGTGGGGTCAATTCTTGTCATCAGCAGTGGATAAGAGTGTTTACAGAAATGTAAGGTTTCCGGTCATCATCCCTGTGCCAGGCATGACGGCACACTTCGGTAACCCCAGCACTCAGGAGGCTGAGGCAGCATCGCCAAGAGTTTCAGACCAGCCTGGATTACATAATGAGTTCAAGACCAGCCTTCACTATATAGTGAGACCCTGTCTCAAAAAAACAAAACAAAATGGTCAATTGTCTGTGTCATGAAGAAAAATTACCTGTTGGTGCCTTTTCAGTACAGCAAAATGCTGCTTCAAAGAAATAAATGCAATTCACAAGGGAGTCTTTTGTGGGGCAAAAAGGGGAAAAACTAGTTGTTTCAATCTATTCAAAAGTCAGCCACCAGGCTTCCTTCAATAGCAAACTTCTTTGAAGTCGAAAGAAGGAAAACTGCCTAATGAACACAGAGTTCCCTGTGTCATCACTGGTCCACTAGAGGGCAGCAGAAAAATGGGAAAGAGCCCTTTTTAATAATGTCTGGGTTAGTTAAGAGGCTGAAGAGACCAGGACTTCTTAAATCAAGGCTAAAGGGTTCCCTGAAGTCACTTGCTTGTGTGTCCACTGTGCTTCTTCAAGGCAGAGTTCTCAGCATAGGCATGACTGGTGTCCGTGCTGGGTAATTTTGTGGTGTGGGGCCTGTACCCTTGCACTGCAGGTTTACCCACCAGATACCTCTCGGAAGCCAGCCCCGCCCTGCACCCTTCCCACCTGCCCCTCCTGCTGCGACCAAGCAGGGAGTGAGGATGCCAGAAGGTGGCACACTGCCCGGACCATTTGGGACAGGAAGAGGCAGGACCTTCTCGGGGCCCTGCTGTCTGTGATCTGTGCCAAGGCCGCCCACAACTGCCTGGCTCCCTGGGGCTCCTACACCCTGGCTTGAGAAAGTGGCTCCCCACCATCCCAGGGCCCACAGACACAGCTCCCTGCTGCAGGGCTTGCCTGGGGCTCCCTGGAGCCCAGGAACATGGAGAGGGGCCAGAGAGTGGAGATGAATCCCAAACACTCAACATGTGGTCTTAGCTGGGTTGAAGACCCAGCCTTTGGCCTTTGCCATGATATAATGTTCCTACCATGGCCAGAATGAAGCCACTTATGTGATGTTGCTAGATGCCTGCTAGTTCACACACCTCAGTGTGTCTACCACCAGATAGGGTAGACACCAATGACCTGAGTGTAGACCATAATCAAATGTGCTAAATTAGAAAATGAGTTTCTAAAAAAAAAAAAAAAATGAGTTTCTAGCATGCACTTCTTTTTTTTTAACTAAATGTATTTAATTGTTAGTTTATGTGGTTTAATTATTAATAATGACTGAGTTTAACATCCAGCTCACAAGATCCCTGAAACGGTAACCACTAGTGCCAGGCAGGCTCTGCCCTCCCCTGGGAAGGGATTCAGATCCTCACTGACCAAGGGAGGCAGGCCACTGAGGCCACGATATCAGCAGGGTACCACGGTGTCAGCAAGGGAGGCACTGGGGACCACAGAGGACCTGAGGAACAACGGACACTGCCCCAGGCTTCCCCCGGGGGAAGGAGGAAGAAGAGCACCCCCACGAATAGAAAAAGGAGGGTCTCAGGCTGAAGAGGGTGTTGGACAGGGACAGGAGAGGAGGCAGTGCTTGGCGTGGGCCAGACACTAAACAAGTGGCTCCATCTGGTTGAAGGGACAGCTGTTGATGCCTCTGCTGCTTGGTCCAAGTCCCCTCCCTTCTCCCACTTCTCTCCTCTGTCAAATTGGGACCCAGAACCATATGGTATCCGGGGGCATCTGGAGCCCTCCCAGTCTACAGAAGGACTCAGGAGTGGGGCTGAAGCTCGAAGAGGGCATCTGGCCCCAGCAGGTCCTCCAAAACCAAGTCTTTCTCTCTTGCCCTCCCCCTTCACCAGGTGATCCCCGAAACTCCTGACTGTAACTATAATTATAGTCATTTCCAGAACACTCTGCTGTCTCTCCTAATTAACACACCGAGCAATTCAAATTATGTGTCTAAGGAGTCCCTTCCGCAGCTGGCCAATCTACCTGGGGGACCCACTCAGAGCTGGTCCCCTGGCAGTAGGAAGTCATAGGAGGGCTGTAGGTGAGGTGCCCTCTCTCCATGGCTCCTTCTGTGCCAGCCGGGAAGGTGACCCGGTATCCAGGCCTGGCTAGGGTGGGTGTGGGCTGAAGGGGGCTGAGAAGCCTCTACAAAGAGGAACTTGAGCCCTGGGAAAGCAAAACAGTGTTCCTCTACCCATGTGCGAGGCCTCTGTCTACACAGAAGGTGAGTCTCAGAGCACTGGGATGATCAGGTTTGGCAGCATGATTCAGAGCAAAGTGTAGGAGTCAATGTCCCCACTCTATGCAGATCCCCCACCTCCAGAGGGGCCATCAGCCCTGACTCACACAGTGGTGGAGAGCTCAGCACCCCAGGAAGCCTCCATCTGGAGGATCCACTCTGCACCTAGCACCCCAGGACCCATGCTCAGTCCAGGGGCACCAAACCCCAGACCATACCTACGCTCTCTCTCCCTGCCATGGCCCAGAACCCTTTGCAGCTCTGAGCCCAAATCCAGTGTCACCAGCTTCCTCTGTCCCCACCCCCAAACCCCTCATCCGTCTCCCTATCTTTAAATCTGTACGTCCTGTTCTTTCTGTGTCCAGATCCCAGCCACCACCTCAAGACACCACTCTGCCTTCTCTGACACACATGTGCCACCCACAAAGCTCCTTTGCAATTTGGCATTACTTGTTTCATTGTTACAGCCCCAGGGTGTGGGTATCTTTATCCCACCTTGCAGAGGACACATGGGTGCTACGATCCCATCTCGTACCCATTGGCAGCTGGCTCCTGATGGCGAGTGCCTCACGGGAGGGAAGTTGGGGTTACTCTTCAGCCCACCCTGGCAGCCAGGGCAGCCAACACCGAGGAGGAGGCCTGGGGTCTCCCGGGACACCCTGAAGCAGCCAGGCCTGTGCAGGCAGAGGCAAGAGGGACACAGAGTAGTGATGAGCAAGCAGGGGCTTCCCAGCTTGGAAGCTTCCAGGCAGAGGACAGGGAAGCCAGAGTGGGGCGGGTGGCAGCAAAGAGTCAGCCCCATCTGAAATCTGGGAGAAACTCCCTCACTGTGCAGATTGGGAAACTGAGGCCCAGGCACAAACAGATTTGCCTAAAGTCACTCAGCCTTCCAGGGGCCAAGCCAGAACCTGGCTCAGGGTGCACCCTGTCTCACCCTTGAGGGAGCCAAGACACCAGCCCCAGGGCCCAGCAGCTGGCTGTGGGCTGAGCCACAAGGACAAGGACAAGGACAAAGACGGATGAAACTTCCAGCCCATGTTAGAGATTATAGCCAACCTCTCTGCCTCATTTCTGCTAGACAATTCTATTGAAGACAACAAGAGACATCATAGTAACCATTGTAGATCACCTTGTATTGTGGTTTTATATGACTTTTTTGTTTCATGTTTTTCTAGGAATTTTGTTTTGTTTTGCTTTTCCCTCTAATACAGAAAGGATAGATACACATGTAGAGACTCATGCATGCATAGAACTTATAAACAGTTTATGAGAACTGATTATATAATGCACAATGAAATGAACAACTACTTTCAAGAAAAAGAGACACTAACGTACCCAGTGCTGATTCCGTAGTGTCATGATGTGAAATCCAGCAATATTATTATTCTTTGTTCAGAGTGATTTTAGTCCATTTTCTTTTGCTTAATCTCAACATATGTGAAGATACAGACAGCTGTTTTGAAGAGAATGAGAGACACTATGACAGCCATTGTTGACTTCCCTATTGTCTGGGCTTGAAGACCTAAAATGCCTTCATCATCCTGTTTGGATCAGTTTTATACCATGTTGTTCTATATGAATTCACTGTATGTGAAGACATGGACAACTATTTGGAAGAAAACACGAGACAATATGATAGATAGTGAAGAAGTCTGGTTGTCTGGCTTTGACATCTGTGTCTCTTACATTGTTTTCTTATGTTCTGTTTTGTTATGTTTAATTTTACCCTCTTTAAAATAAAAAAAAAAGAAGAAACTTCCAGCCCAGGCCTTGCTGGGTGGCCAGCAGGGGGTGATGCTGCCTGGGGGTGGGGGGGTGAGGGGACTCCAGGCTGCAGCCATTTCTGCCCCCCCCGCCTCAAGCTGTGCCAAGGTCCTAGGACAGGATCACACCAAGGGCACAGGATGGGCAGGGAGATTTCAGCCTGTCCTGATGCTCATGCCTTCCTCTCTGCCTGCCAGGCCACCCACTGAGAGAACATTCTAGAACTGTGCCCACTCCAGTGGAAAAGGGATAGAGAAAAAGGGCATCCTGGCCACAGCCCTGCACAGTGAGAAGTTGCCCTACGAAGGAAGCTGGGCCCAAAGAGGAAGTCCCAGAGGTCCCTACACTGTGTCCCTTGCTGAAGTCATACTCTAGTGGCAGGAAGATGACCCACTGTCATGGGATGGGGTGGAGTCCCTACTACTGTCCCAGGGGAAGGGGAGAGATGTCACCCCTGGACAGAGGGTAGGGGTGGATGTGGGAGAGTGAGGAGGACCTCAATGGGGAATGAGTCACTCCAAGCCCCCGGGGAGACCCTAGAGCAGGGTATCTCGCCTCTCCAGGTGAGGAAACACCAAGTGACCCCTGTCCACTCTAAGGCCCTTCCTAATGGCAAGTGTTAGGCCCTGTGCTATGACTGAATGCTCCCTTCAACTCCCAGTAACCCAGCTTCTCCTGCCAAAATCCCAGGGCAGCAGGTAATGCAAGATCAAAGAGATAGGCAATACTAGCCTGCCCCCCCCAGCCAGAAGCACTCCCTCAGACATGCCACCCTACAAGACTTAAAACACTCAGTAAGCCAGGCATGGTAGTATGTGTCTGTAATCCCAGCACTCAGGAGGCTGAGGCAAGAGGATCGCCACAAGCTCAAGGCCATGCTAGGCTAACTAGGGATACCTTGTCTTAAAAAAACAAAAAACAAGCAAATAAATGAGGACCTCCATGAGGTGCTGCTTTGCCTGGCTGTGGCCCTTGGTCCCCAACCTGGCCAGTTCCCTGTAGAACATGAGCCAGATGGCCTGAGGCATCCCCTTGATGGCTACCATGTCCTCAAGTCCAGGCACAGTCCATAGGAAAGCCCCCACCAGGGCAGAGGGCCTCACCTCAAATTGTGACACAAGTTGATGGGCTCTGCCACCCAGGGGACAGACAGAGAGCCTGGGGATGGAGGAAGCAACATGGAAAGAGGGACAGACATGTGTGGGGGCAGGGCAGGGACTGGTGATTCAGGGACCCATAAAGGGACACTTCCTCCCAGGGCCAGCAGAAACCAGACAGGAAGGCAGGTGGCGTCTCTGTGAATTAGCCACTGTGACTGCCACCTCACACTGACCCAAACTCCATGAGCCAGCCCCACCTGACTGACATCATCACCAGGTTTCAGTCACCATTGTCCCAGCCTGGACCATAATAACGTCACCGTGGGAGACCTCTGCCTCCTCTGTCGCTGGCAGCCGCCAAATTTCCTGCCTCGCCCTCCCTACCCCAGGGCCTTTGCTCCTACTCTTCCTCCAGCCTGGGATTCCCCTCCACTCCTCTTTGTCTGGTTAGCACCTCCTCGGCCTTTGGGCTCCAACCTACGCCATCCTAACCTGCTTGGAGTCCAATCCCCATACACAAGCTCCTGGCACCATGCACCTTCTGCAGTTGCCACCTCTAGAAGGGCAGAGACTGGGACCTGATTGAGTTTGTCATATTGTCTCTGTGGCCTGTGCCACAGTGCAAGGCACATAATAGGTAAGGCCCCACCCACCGGCTCAGACACCTGTCTGGTCCTTTTCATCTGTAAATCTCAGATCCTCAGGGCTGTGGTGGGACAAGGCACACACCCCAAGGTCAAGGCAAGACTGGGACCCCTGAGAATTGGCCGACAGATAAAAAGACAGCCTCAGTGCCACCTCTGACCCAGTGACTCCAAGAAGGCCAGCCACAGAGGGGAGCAAGCCTCCCTGCCTTTGCATCAAGCTACCCTACTGCCCTCCGAAACTGCCAGCCTCCTCCTAGAAACCAGATACCCAGAGATGTCAGGGCCCAGCCCAAGGTCACACAGCAGACCTGCTGCAGAGCCGTTGCAGGAATCCAAGGCGCCGACTCCGGCTTAGGGTTCTCCCCGAGCTATAATAAACGTCTCTATTTTTAGGGAGCTAATTAGCAAGTCAAATCTGACTCCTGCTCACTCATAATAATCCCACCTTGATGCTTTTCAGAGTCTCTGCCTCACCTCAGTTGCTCCTGCCATAGGGGGGTGGGCTGCCAGGTGCTGCTCTCACTGGAAAAGCGTCGTTCCTGGAGGGGAGGCCCTTCCTACTCTTCTGGTACCAGACTGGCTCCAGCCTCAGATCTGCCTTCTCACAGCCCCTGGGTCCAGATGTCCCATATTTTTCCCCTGCAAATCTCCCAGTATTTGCTACCAGAGCAGGCAACCTCGGGTGGCGAGGCAGGCACCCAGTGTGGGACCCCAGTTCCTGGCAGAATGGAACACAGCTGCCCCCCAGAGGGACTGGGGCCTGGTCCCTGCAGCACCGTCTCCTGCCCACTGCCCCTAGTGCTGTGGAGGCTCCGGATGGGCTGGATGGACACAGACAGGAGGTCAGAGTCTCAATTGCTTCCTGTGCCCAACCCATGGGCAGCAAGCTTCCAACAGGAAGTGGCCCAGCTGTTCTAGCAGGAAAATGGGCAGGAAGAGAGCAAGACCATGTCTGGCAGAGGAGGCAACAGAGCCCCATTTCTCAGATGGGCTACTGAGGCACAGGCCACAGGACCGAGCACCAGCAGCCCCTCACCTTTTGCAGGATATGTGTTGAGCCGAGGAGGGAAGCGGGGTATAATCGTAGGTGTCCTGGGCCAGTCCCCTGGGTCTCCATTAGAGCAAGAACCCATTGTGGGTCCTTCTCTGAGGTATAGCTGGGAGCTCTGTCCAATCCAGAGGGCTTCTTGGGGACTTCAGGGGCTTAGAGGAGGAGGGAGGGCACCAAGCAGGTGCAGGGGGAGGAGTGGAGGGCTCACCATGCACTGTACCCCACACTTGACAGTGTCCCCCATCCTAGAATCCATTCGCTGGTCACAGGGACTTCTGGTCCCTGCTGTACCGGCAGGGAGGGCGGTGCAGCACCTAAGACTTCCAGATGAGGAGACAGGGACCACCAAGCTGGGCAGGGGGCAGCTGTCTGGAGAAACAACCAGAAGGGCCAGGCCAGCCAGGGCCTCTCCCTACTCCTTCCCCAGCAGCATCCTCCGAGGGGAGCCATTGTGGCTGCGGGATGGCAGCCACGCCTGGCTGGGGACAGCGAGATGCTGACACAGCAAGAATGAAGCCATCCACGGACAAAGAGGATGGGAAGGGGCTGCAGCTGCAGAAGCCACTCCTGAGCGGGCTCTGGCACCGTGACCTGTCTGTCCCTGAGAGCGCCAAGCCGGGGGGCGGGGGGCGGGCTGGATGGGCACAGCTCAGAGCCCACTCGACTCCTTCCCCTCTTCCAATGAGAAAGGCTGCTGAGCACCCCACCCCAACAGCAGGGTCTGCTCGCTCCCCACCTCCCGTTCCCTCCTCAGCAGCCCCCCCAGGATAGACAGGAGTCAGTGAGCCCAGAAGGGCCACACTAAGGCTAAAGATGGGCAACACCAGGGTGGGGGCACAGTGGACATCTGATGGCCTCAAAGCCAACACTGGGTCCCCTGGAGAAGGGCACCGAGCAGCAGGGTAGCCGGACGGAAGGCCTGTGCCAAGCTATGACATTGGCCTGTCACACAGCATCAGGGACAGAGTTGCCAGCACTGGGTGAGGGCTGGGTGCCTCAGGGAAGCTTCAGGTTTTCAGCTGAGTGAGCAAGAAAGCTTGGTGAAGGTGGACTCGGTGCCCCACTTTCAGCCCAAGCTGAGAGTGGCTGCCGCTGCCTGCAGCATCCAAACTGCGTGGGAAGACTCGGCACAGTGTGGTCTACACAACCAGGCTACAGGGCGAGCCGTGAACTAGCTGAGACCAGAGGCCCAGATAGGTGGGGGACAGGTGGGCCACAGCACCTGCCCCTCTTCTGCATGGGGAAAGTGAGGCATGTTGGGGAGGGAACAGCAGCCCTGGTATCTTGGGGTAGAAGAAGAGCTTCCCTAATTGTAGGCCCAGCATGCAAGGTGGCCAGGCCACCCAGCTCCAGTGGGGCTCCAGTATCCTGAAAGTTTGGGGACACAAGCATGGTGAGGACAGTCACTTCGTAGCTGGGCATGGTGGTGCACACCTGTCATCTAGGGCCTGGAAGACTGAAACAGGAGGACCACCCTGAATTCAAGGCCAACCTGAGCTGCACAGTGAGTTCAACACCAGCCTAAACTACATTGCAAGAGCCTGTCTCAAAAAACAAAAATCACAGAGCAGCCCTGGGCATGTTCCAAGGACAGCCTTCCACTTAGGCCCAAGCAAGAAGAACCCCCGCCTTGGACCCCTCCTCTGACCCTGTCCCTCCAAGGTGAAAAGCCCACAAGCCAAGGAGCCCCATCTATGTGAGGCCATTGTCCCTCCTCCAAACCAGGATCCAGAATTCCCTACTCCCGCCCCAGCTCACTCCACAATCTACAAGGGCCTGAAGGGCAGCCACGGCAGCTATTGCTGGGTAACGAGTGGCCCATGCCACGTACCCTGGGCAGCCACAGGCACCAGCCAAGGGCGAGACACAGGAATGAGCTCTCACCGTGCCACCCCACCTAGCACTGGACTCCAGGAGCCCAAAATCCCAGTGGAACTCAGCCTTTGGCTGTCACCAAGGTGTATCTGTCCATGTAGGAGGAGAGAACATATTCTATTTTGCAATTTGCTGCTTTGGTTCATAACTTTTCAACATCCAGACATACAGTTGGTGGAGCTTCCACATTTGTTCCTGCCCCACACCAGAAAAGGGTAGTGGTGGGCGTATCAGAGGAGGCACCCCAGCTGCCAGGCCACCACCTCAGCTGCTCCTGGGGAAGGGACTCAGAAGACCCCTGCTGGCCAGCAGAAACCATAGCTGGGGCTGGGGGCAATGGCAAATGTGGGACTCGGACACAGCTGCTGGTCTTGTCCCCAGCGCTGGGGATGGGTGGGCACAGGGGCCCAGCAGGCCATGTCCTCAGGGTCGAGAAGTCAGGGGCAGCCTGGAGTGCTGCTGCCCTGGAGCTGGGCTTCTCTAAGCAAGGAAGCCATAGAGACTGAGCCTGTGGCCTGGGGTCACACAACCTGGGTGGTAATGCTGCCCACCCCTGAGGTCCACCCACACGAATCTCTAGCTGGGGGTGCTCTGACCCCTTATCTGGGCTCCTCCTCGTGGCCACATGCCATGCTGGGGTGTCATTCCCCATGCCAGCTCCTCTGGCCCAGGATGACCTTGCCCTCATCTACAAAGGGAAGGCCGAGGCCTTGGTCTCTGGGGAGGCAAGGACCACCCTCATTCCCACCCCCAGCCAAGCTTCAGCTCCAAGTGCCCCCCCCAGCCTCACACGTACCCTGTCTGAAATCCTGCACCACCACCTACTCCCTAGGCGATCGTTCACTAGATTCCCTGTGTCTGAGCTTCTTCATTTATGAAATGAAGGTAATACAATTTGCTTTGGAAAGTCGTCAGTGAGATTAGATAAAATGCACGCCTAGGCCTCACCCGTGCCAGAAACACCCGCCCGGGACTGAAGGCGTTCCCTGCAGCTCCTCAGCCACCCCCAGCTACGTCCCTGGGAGCCTGGGAAAGAGCCAGACAGGCACGGATGCTGCTCTCCCAGGGAGGGGACCCCAACCAGGAGCTCCCTGGTGGAGAGGTCACAGGAGAACAGTGTCAAGCACAGAAACTAAGCCCCCGATGCAGGCCTTGCCTTGGTGATAGGGCCTTAGGAACACACTGTGGGTGAAGGCCTCTGCAGAGGACTGATGGGACCAGATGAAGCCATATCATTCCTTCATTCTTCCTTTTCTGTGAGGGCCTCCAGGGACGAACCCCAGAGCCAGCCCCTCGGCACCAAGACTGAATGAATCTGCTCCCAAAAGAAACAGGGAGTGAAGCCCAGGACACAGCTTTGCCTCCAGGGAGCTGTGGGGTCCAGCCAAGGGGAACAGGCCAGAGATGGGTAGCCCTTTCTGGGACTGCTGAATGAAAATGCCTTAACTTCTTAAGCAAGAACGAGGAAATACAGAGGATGCTGTGGAGTCCTGGGTGAAGCCCGTAACCAGTGAAAGAGGAACGCATCCATGCTGAAACAGGAACCTCAGGACCAGGAAACTATCTCCTGAGATAAGAGGAAAGGTTAGGAATTTGCATGACCACCCAGCATCCGGGTAGCTCCGTGGAGGGTAGATAGCACCTTGTGCCATGTCTGTGGCCTCAACACACTTGTCTCCCAACTCCTGGACTCCAGGAGCCCAAAATCCTCAGGGGGGATCCCTGTCACTCCCCCCCCCCCAGCCTCAGTTTCTCTCATCAAGTGGAGTCAAGAGCAGCGTCCTTCTCTGCAAAGCTGTTTGAGATTCCGGGCAAATGAGTGCTGCTCCATCCTTGTGTGCAAGGAACCTGTCACTAAGCCAGTTCCTTTTCTCTGCAGCTATAAAGGTGATGGTGACATTCAGAGAAGGGGAAATAGGTGGATTCACAGGAACCCTTAGATCCACCCAGGGAAGTGTCCCCTCTGATGATTCAGTCTGTCAGTGAGATCTGTGCGGCCCTAAAAAGGACTCAAAGCCAGGTCCCTTCGCCTGAATTCTCATCTGCTCCTCCTGGGTACTTACTTGGACCAGCCCCAGAGAGGGTGAGAATTCCCAGAGAGGGACACAGAGCAGGAGACGTACTCAGCCAGCTGCTCGTTCATTCTGCCTCCACCAGCTAAGATAAGCCCCAGGGACAGTGCTACGGGTCTGAGTTCGTGGCTGGCACAGTACCAGGCACCTAGTAGGCCCTCAATAAACCTTGCTGTATAAATGAATGAATGTATCTCGGGTTTTCCCCTCTTCCATAGCATCTGTGTCCCAGGTAACACCTGTTTTGTTGATCCCTCCTCTTAAGATCTCTCAGCTGTACACCTGAGTCCGCATCTCCAAAGTGCTGGGATTACAGACAGGCACCACCAGTGCCAGAGACTGGCATTGGATCTTATCTGGTAATTGTCTTCTGGGTTTCTCTTAATGGTCTTCTCACCATCCCTTGCCTCCAGCCACCCTAATCCAATCCAGTCATGGCTCCAAAATGCAAGAGAAAATGATACATTGCTTAGGAGTGGGCTCGAGCAAGCCTCAGACTGGCCGAACTTTTTCTCCAGTTCTGCTGTGTCCTAGCTGTGTGGTATTGCATTGGTTCTCTAACCTCTCTGTGTTCCAGTTCCACATTTGTAAAGCAGGGCAATGAATCTAGACCCTCGCTCTTTGGGCTTGAAGGTTGAAAGGTTTTAATGGAACAGGATGCGTACAGTGTATTCTAAATGTGTATGGTTGCTCTGTTGTGAGGTTGCTCCAAACCTACTGAAAACCATCCCTTACCTTCTGAAAGGTTTTGGTTTCCTCTGTCTCAATTTCCTGACATTGTCTCTTTGTTCCAGTCCCTCTGAATGTCCCACGGTCTCCTGAGCAAGTCATACTGGTTCCTCTTCTCCCAGCCTGGTCATCAGCTGCTCTCTCTGCTTTTACATGACTGATACTCACTTTTTTATTTAATAGAAATCCCACAGCTTTCTGCAGTCACATGTAGAAACCTTCTACATTCTTTTTTATAGCTACCTAGTATTCCAATGAGGGACAGGCCATAGTGGCAGCTGGTCCCGTGGTGATGGGTTAAAAGTTGTTTCTAGCTTTCTGTGGTCACAAGAGAATGGCTAGGAATGACTGTACTTTTGTCATATTTGTGCAGGTCTCTACCAGTAACCAAAAGATACCTGAGACATGAGATCAGAGAGAACTAGTAGTTTTGATATGCTGCCTTCCATGGCCTCACCAACCCAGTGTGCTCCCCAACAGGACCATGACCTGGACACCTAGGCCAAGTGGTGACATACACCTATAATCCTAGCACTCACTTGGGAGGCTGAGGCAGGAGGATCACTGCAAATTCAGATTCCTTTTTTTTTTTCTTTTTTTTCTTTTTTATCGGTGCCAGGGATCGAACTCACAACTGCTTGCTTGCAAGGCAGGCACTTATGCCGCTGAGCTAAATACCCAGCCCCGATCACTGCAAATTCAAGGCCAGCCTGGGTTATGTAGCTAGTTCAAGACTAGCCTAAACTACATAGCTAGACTTTGTCTCAAAACAAGCAAACAAACAAAAGAGTCCCCAGTAGGCCATCCAGGTTCATCATCAAAACTATGAGCCCCGAACCTCTCCAAAGTCCTGACCCACACATGTTCTCGAGTTTGTCACCTCAGCTGCACAGGCCTGCCTGAGGCAGCAGAGACAGAGTCATGACTTGAGGCTCAATTCTGGGGGTGAGAGGGTTTCAGCCATGACGAGCCCAAGTGTCAAAATCCCCACCCCACAGCACCAAAGCACCAGGGCAACCCCTTGGGAAAGGCCTAGCCTCAGAGGCCCCTTGCTAAGGCCCAGAAATTGCCCCGAACCCCCATAGGAGCTGCAAATGGGGAAGTGAGCCTTCCCGAGACCAGCATAGGCGCTGAAGACATCATCCCTGGACTTTCCCCACCACACATTTCTGTGTCTCGGCCACCTGGCAGCTGTCAGGAACAGATGGAAAGGTGCCACCAGCCCAATGGACTGGTCCTGAATGAGGGAACCAGAGATGTTGTGGGGGCGCAAGTGAGCTGGAGAAGCACCCAGCGTCCTCCCAGCAGCAGAGCCTCTCAGGGAGGAGAGGAAGGGGGCGTCATGCACAGCAGCCCAGGCTTCCTCCATCAGGGCCCGAGGTCCCCTGAAGTGCCTACCCCAACCTTGGAAAAACCCCAGCAAAGCAGAGATGAGGCAGGAGCCACAGAGCCCTCCTCCTAAGCCTACAAAGGCAGAGATGGTTCAAAGCTTTGCATCAGGACATTTTAGATACCTCCTGGGCACTGACAGTGCTGCTCACAGTGTGTGGAAAGTGACCCTCCGGGCTCCGGCAGGGCCTGGGGCTTGCCAGTCTACCAGTCGGCACCCAGGTTAGGTTGGGCCCACCTGTCACTGGTGCCATTGGTGCCTTTGCCCATGCCCTGGGTCATGCCAGCCAGAGGACAAGGCCTCTCCCACTGTTGGGAGTACGGGGTACTAGGGTATGACTGTGCCCACTTGCACGTGGCCTGATGTGGTCAGCACCTCAACCCGAGCCCCCATGAGTCAGTGAGAGTGCAGGTAAGAGGTGATGCTGTTCAAGTTAGTCCTGTAACCATGAGACTGCTGAACAAATCTCCCCAAGGTCTCGGGGCCAGACACAGCCCACAGCAGGCTTGCAGCCTGGGAGGGACGAACACAGGAGAGGCCATCCATGCTGTCTCCCTGCAGGGCTCTGCCCTACCCGCCCAGAATGAACCCAGACAGGCGTCCAGCTGCCACACTCCACTGACCCCACACACCCCCTGGGGATCAACTGAGAGTCCCTATACCAGCCCTCGGCCCAGGGTCTCAGGAGACAGGGCAGGTAGAACTGAAACTGGGTAGCAGAGGAGAAACCGGTCTGGGCAGGTCCCAGGGGCCCCTGTCCCTCACCCCTCACCCACATACCTGCCCAGCCTGGGAAACCTTCCACCTGACTCTTACCCACCAAGGCCTCCACTCCCACCACCCTCCCCTACCCCTTCCCTCCACTACTGCCCAAGCCCTGCCCCATCCAGGATCAAAGGACAAGGCTGGGCCTCCAGAGATCTGAGGTTCAGGTCTCTCTCAGCGGTGGCTCAGGGTGGCCTTGGGCAAGTCACTGTTGCCTCTAAGCCTCTGTGGCTTGGTTGCCAGCACTGAGGCCTGAACCCAAAGGAGCAGGATCTAGGAGGTGTGAGAGTTCTGTGGAAAACAGTCTTTCAGTTTCCCCCCAAAAGTTCAACAGAGTTACTGTGTGGTTCTGCACTTCCAACCCACTTAGATGACTACTCCAAAAAAACGAGTCATATGATCACAGCAAAACCTGGTCACAAATATTCAGACAGCATTACTCAGGATAGCCCCAAGTGACAGTGACCCAAATGTCCATCAATAGATGAGCAATTCAGCAAAACGTGGCCCAGCTGTCCACCGGAGTGTTGTTTGGCTATGGAAAGAGGTGACGTACAATACAGGTTTCAACATGGAGAGCGCTTGAGGGCGTTAAACTGAGCGAAAGAAATCAAACACAAAGGTCACATATTGTGTGACTCCATTTATACAGAATGTCCAGAAGAGACAACCCCAAGAGAGGGAAAGTAAATTAATAGGAGACTAGGGAAAGGGATGTGACTGCTGGAGGGCATTGGGCGTCTCTTGGACAATGGTATGTTCTAGAATAGTGAGAGGTGGTGGGGGTCACACAGCATGAATATGCTACAAACCACTAAGCTATTCTAAAAACCATGTGAGTTTTTTTTAAAATGTCAACATACTAAAAATCAGTGAATCTTACGCTTTAAAATGATGGGGTTTGTCACGTAAATTTTTTCTCAGTGATAAACAAGTAAAGGTGAACAGTCCCCCAGGGAGACATTTGACCAAACCTGTCTGGGGAACTGGTTTGCTTACTGTTTATCTATTTGTACCTTTTTGTAATCTCTTTTCTTTTCCTGTTGTTTTTTTCCAGATAGGGTTTCCCAGGTAATTCAACCTCAAGATTACATATACTTTATTATTATTATTATTATTATTATTATTATTATTTGCTGTGCTGGAGATTGAACCCAGGACCTTTGCATGCTACATAAGTTCTCTATCACTGCAACATATTCCCGGTCCACTGTGTAGAGGATAGGGTGAGGAGTCAGTCTCCCACTGTGTCCCAGCTTCAGGGCCAGTGTCCCCATGGGGAGAGGACTCAACAGCCCTGCAGTCCCAGCTGCAGTTCCCAATAGCAGCCGCCCACCTCCTGGTTCGCTCTGGGCACAGGATGTGGCCTGAGAGTTCACAGCTGTACCTACCCCCAAACAGTCTTCAAGCCCACTCCAGCCACATGTGCACCAGCGGCGGGAAATCCTTCCCCAGAGTCTGACCACAGTATTCCATCTGGAGACAGTCGTGGGCAGACTGTTCCTTCCGCATTAGCCTGATTCAGCCTTACTCAGCCCCACTCAGCCCCAAGCCTCCGTGAAGGTTGTTACCCCCAGTGCTCACCTTACCGTCATGGGGCAGGATGTGGGTTCCCACCCCCCCAGCACCTGCTCCCCGCCACTGAAAGGGTTCTGGTGGGAACCAGTAAAAGGAACAAGTGGATCCCCACCCCAGCCCCCAGCCTGCTGCCTCTGCTCCCCACAGTGCAAACCACTAGAAGGCATCTCTGTTTCCAAGCCCATAAGTCCTGGGACAGGGGCCAGTCATCCTCCTTTCATGTCCAAGCCTTGGGATCTAACACACTGTGTGTGAGGAACCTGGTCCATGAGGCTGGCTCTTCCTCAGACCTGGCCTCAGTAGCCTTATCAGAGTGACACATCAGTCCCTTTCCTGCTGACCACAGGCCCAGCAACTAGAGGACCCAAAAGAAGAAAGAAGCGGGCAGTGAGTGAGGTCAGTGAATGGGGGCATCGTCTCAAGCCCCTGCTGCTTGGGGACACAGCTTGGCTTGAGTAAACTGCTTACCCTTTCTACCTCACAGTCCCTTAAATTATAAAATGAAGACAATAACCATGGCAATGCCAAAGGCCCAGTGGGAAAATTAAGAGAATTCATATAAAGCTTTTAGGAGTCATACACAGGTGTACTATCGATACACCTGAGCTTACGTGGCGTGTACTCACTGCTATTACTGTGAACAACGCTGGCTGGATGAGGTGTTACATGTCTGTAATCCCAGAACTCTGTGAGGCTGAGGCAGGAGGATCACAACTTCAGGCCCAGCCTGTACAACTTAGCAACTTAGTGAGACCCTCTCAAACAAAAAACAAAAAGGGCTGAGGATGTAGCTCAGTGAAAAGGCCCTAGATTCAATTCAGTGCCGAGACAGAGGGAGGGGGAGAGAAGCAGGGTGAGGGAGAGAGACACAGAGACAGAGAGAGAGACCAAGACAGAGAGACAGAGACAGAGAGAGATTTGTACCAGGGTTTCCCTACAGCTATGAAGGTGGAAGTGACACACGTCAGACAGCTCTCTGGGTTTCATGGGTCCCCCATACCCTGGAACAGGCCCATGAGGGCATCAGCTTCTGCCCAGCAGGGTGAGACCCCCTTTCCTGGCCCAGTCCTGGCCTCCATGGCCATCAAGAGCCCTGTTGCTCTGAGTAGGTGCTGTGCAAGTGGCAGCATGCCAAGGGAGGTAGTGGGCCACACACTCTGGAGCCTCCTGAGCCCAGATAGAAGCACAAGACAGGTCCTTGGTGACCCTGAAGGACCTCCTGCCTGCCTCCCCCCCTTCCTGGCATCACATCTACATGGAAAACCAGGATGATTTAGCCTGCCAGGAAAGCCTGACCCACCCGGAAATCCACCCGCCCAGGAAACCTGAGCACCTGGCACAGCGTCATCTGGCCCATTGTTCTGGAAGAGGAATAGAGGCCTCGTCACCATGTCTGCTCACCCTGGGACATCCACTCTCCATGGGCAGGACACAGAGTCCTGCCTGCAGCCACATCCCTCTGGGGCTTCCGGTGGCCCAGTCATTCCCAGTCCCCAGCCCTCAGGTGAGTCAAAGAGCATCGTGACAGGAGCCCAGAGTGGGAAATGCAATGAGGCATCACTAACCCCACATCTCGTCTTCCCCAGGGAGCTGCCACCCATTGCCCTCCCTGTTTCTCATCCTGGGCCCTGAGTCCATGTATGTACGATTGTTCCATGTGTGTGAACACAGCAAACAAGCCAGAGAGAAAAGAGGGGGAGGGAGGGAAGGAGAACGGGACTGAAGCAGAGACTGAATGACAAAAAGGCACTGAAAGGGACTGAGCGGAAGAACCAGGGCAGACAGCTCTGGATGCTCTGCCCGTGTTTGCACCCACAGTTTAGGGTAAGTGGGCAGCAGGTGAAGTTCCAGAAAGGACGCATCAGGCCAGGATGCCAACAGCTGAGAGGTACGGCATCCCTGACCATCCAGGTGCAGAAGAGTTCCGGTGGCTCTTGAGGTGGCTGGGGAGGGAGAGCACCCGCCAAAGTCTGGGGCAAAAATCCAGAGACTGCTACTTCACAGGTGATCAACGTGCACACTGAGGAGGCCTCGCATGGACCGAAAAATAAAGAGAAAAGCAGAGGCAAGAAAACCTCAGCGCCTGAAACCTCCACCAACCCTTTCCCACACGCAGACTGAGAAGCGTCTGGGTCCCACCCACCCCAGCTGCTTTGAGAGCATGTGGTATATGTGAGAAGAGGCAGGACCCCCATCTCCTGGTCCCCGCCACTGTCTGCCTGTCAGAGGATAGTTGTGTCCATCCTGGCGCTCTGTCTCCAAGGGCCACCATGAGACGCTGAGCAAGAAGGGGCTTTGCTATGGGATTTCCAGCCACAGCTATGGGAAAAGCCACCCCATGAACCCTTGGCTTCCTCAAAAGTCACCCCAACCAGGGGAAGAAGGTGACTGTGGCTTCCGCTGCCCCCACTTCCGGCAGTAGGGACCCGGCTTCACCTTGAGTGTGGAAACCATCATAGGTCACAGTGTCACCTGCCACTAGGAAAGCTCACCCAACCCCCCATCTCACTTGGACCACAATGCACCAGTAGCACCCAACCTCAGGGGAAGAGGTGAGATCCCAGGCTCAGCTACGACACACGGAGGGCTCAGCCCCCACCCTGCCACAGTGCTAGCAGTGGCTCGAGGACTTGCTGGGCATCTGTGAGGAGCAGGCAGGAACCCAGGAAGCTCAGCACTTGGAGGCACAGGGCTCCCCACAAACAGTGAGCAGGGAAGCTCTACCCGGGAAGGACTGGGCCCCGAGAGCTCCTCCTAGCTTTGCCCAAGGTGGCCATGCTGAGCCAACCGACTGCCCTACTGCCTTCCAGCCTGGGCCTGGGCCTCAACTCACCTAACCAGATGCCACATGCTCTCCACCACAAGCATTCCCACATTCCCATTCCCACAGCTGCCCTTGCTGTGCCTGTGCCCCTCCCCACATCTGGGTCTGGCCGGCTTCTCGTTAAAAACAGTGGCACTCGGAGGCTGAGGCAGGAGGATCACCATGAGTTTGAGGTCAGCCTAAGACATGTATCAAGATCCTGTCTCAAAAGACAGAGCAAAAAACAGACTAGACAGAGCACAGACTGAACCCAAGATTCAGGGCCCAGTGGGCTTGGAATATCAGCAGGGCTGACAGCCAGGAAGAGCTTAGACTCTGGGTTCCCAGAGGCCAGGACGGAGAGGGAGTCGGTGGTCAGGCTGACTGCGCAGACAGTCTGGAGGGTGGAGGTGCTGCGGGCGCAGGGCCCGGCTTAGCGCGGGTGGCTGCGGGGGTGGTTGGAGCTGCAGACTATTTTTAGGCTCCTGTCTGATTGGAAAGACAAGGATGCTCAGGGCTACAAGCCTTGTGCACAGGGAAAGACTAAGGTAGCCTGATCTCCCTCCCCGTGCCCTGTACCCCATACCAGCTCAGGGGCTCCAGAGTTTCCTCTTTCCGTCCCCAGGGACCAGCAGTGGTACCAGGAAATGAACTGGAAGCACTCTCAGCACCCCATATGCAAACACCCCAGAGAGCTGATTTCCATGCTGCGTGCACGTCCTTGCCTCGTCATCAGAGGGAACTGAAAGTCCCCTTTTAGTGCCCAAGGCATTCACCAAGTCCCTGGTGAGCTGCTCTCCTAGCTACCGAGACAGGGTGACACAAGCTCTAAGATGGGGGGTTAGCACAGTGGAGGAGCCATCAGATAGGCTCAGGGTAGCACACATATCGTCCTAGCCACAAGGTTCTGGGCCACCGTTCACTGATTCCATCCATAACGCATTGAGCCTCCGCTGTGTCCCAGCGACTCATCTAGATGCCGAAAGTGTGAACATGGGAGAGAAAATGTGCTGCTCTCCCAGAGAAGATATTCTACAGCGATGCTGTCCAGTAGGAATCTAATCTGAGTCACACACAGAGCTGTCACTTTTGAGTAAGCTCTGTGGGATAGAAGTTCTTTTTCTTAGCATAATCTACATCCAAACTATGAGCATTGAAATGTGCTGCTCATATAAATGATTAAAATAAATCCTTTTTGTTTCATATGAGGGTATTTGTTTGGTTCTTTTGCTTTTTGAGAGAGGGTCTTACTATGTGGCTCAGGCTAGTTTCAGATTTGTGATGATCCTCCTGCCTCAGCCCCCCAAGTGCTGGGATTACGGGTATGTGCTGCCATACCTGGCTGAGGGTTTTGAAATCTGGTGGGTCTGTTATCCTCAGATCACATCTCCATTCAGATGAGTCACTTCTCAAGGATTCTGTAACCCTCTGAGAATGCTGTGCAGGAAGAAATCACCTATGTGGAGTCAGGAGAAAGGAACGTCACCATTGATTAGCGAGGTTTTCTTAGGCAGGGCGAGCAGGATGGAGTTGCAGGCCCTGTGTCTGCCCTCGGTACTGTGCACTGCCTCCGCCTATGCCCTGCTGTGCTCACTCATGCCCAGGCTGAAGCACATACTGATCCGAGCACTGAGCCCTCTGCTTGGTCCAGGCCAGCAGCACCTCCTGGGTGTGGTCCTGGGCTCTTTCCTCTGGTGGGACTGGCTTCTGGCCACTGTGACCCTGAGTGTGTGGCTTTTGTTTTTGTTTTTTCCCAAGGACTCTTCCTCCCAGAGCTAACCAATGCGAACACACAAGTACTTCCTGAGCTTGATTTAGCCATTTCAGTTCGACTCCGAAGCCCACGCCCACAGACCTCCTGTCTGGCACCCTCCTTGGGATCACCCACCCTAGCTGGGATTGCTCCATGTTCTTTTCCAGATAAGGAGACTAAAATTAGGCTGTAGAAGGAGCTAGAAATGCCCAAGGATGGGGGGGCACTGAGGTTGAGACAGGCAAGGATGGATACGAAAGGGACTGGATCTCAGGCCCCAGTGATCCACATCGCCAGTATTATCACCGTCTCCCCACCCCTGCTTGAAATGCTTCAATGGCTGCCTATTACCTGCAGAATAAAGGCATAGGACCTGAGCCTCCAGGATCTGGCACTGATGAGACTTCAGTCTCACATCTACTCTTCTTTTTACTCATTCATTCAACAGTATCTATGTACTAAGCACCAGTCTAGAGACTGGGGATATAGCCCTAAACAAAATGACCAAGTCCCTGCCTTCATAAAGCTCACTGCACCCCAGGACCTCACACTGTCAGGTCTTTGCAAATGCTCTTCCATCTTTGGTGGTCACTTTGCTCCTAGAGCACTGCTACACATCCTTTAAAACCCCACTCAAGCCTTCCCTGAACACCCCTGGGTGGGTTAGGTGTCTGCTCGAGCTCTGAAATCCTCTAGCATAGGATCATCACATGCAGCCATACCTCCCTCCCCACCCATGCTTCAGGGTATGGTTGCCCTCTCCTGAGTACCCTGGCCACCTTCCATGCACAGGCTCCTGAAGCCTTAGCTCCCTCCAGCTCTGGGTGAGCACGCTGAGACATCAGGGGTGGGGGCCCCTCTGCAGAATTCCCAGTCAGTCAGAAGGCTCTGCCTGGAGCAGCCCAAGGCAGGCAATCAGGGAGGAGAGGCAGGGATGCAGAAGAAATGGGGGCTGAAGAGAGAAAGGCTGTTAAAGGGTTTTGAGCATCCGAGCAGGGTGGACAGTGACTAAACCAGAGTCATAAAGGCAGGAGAGACACGGAAGTGTCTCCAGGTCCCTGAGAGGGCTGAGTTTCAGTCTTTCCTAGACTTGCCCTTCTCAGCCTTCCTCAAAGGAGACAGAGGACAGGACAGACCTGCCTCCTGTACCAAACCGACGCTGGCTCCGTGGACATCCTTCGGACACCCCTGCAGCAGGTCCTAACAGTTTTGCCCCCACCACACACACACTAGCCAGAGGCCTCAGCACTGCTCACGCACTGGGGCCATCAGACAGAAGCCTGTGCCCGGCGGCCCTGCCCCAGTGGCTCATTTACATGGGATCTACATGGGCTCATTTCATGCCTCGATGCACACGGCTTCCCACCCTGTCGGCCTCTCCTAGTGCCTGGAGAGACAAAGGACTGTGCCATCAGTCAGGTCCTCCACAGGTCCACTGGGGCATCCAGCGCATCCCAGAAGGAAAGAGGGGCCTGGCGCCATCCAGAGAGAGCAAGAACCCTGGAGGTCACCCAGCAATCTGGGAAGGGCCGGCGGGGCTTGACCCATCGTTTTCCTGCCTGCTGTGCTCACCAAGGGCTACAAGCCAGCCCCCAGGGGCTTACCAAGGAGGGGCTGTGTAGCTGCTGCTGTTGGCTTTGAGCTGGAAAGCAAACAGACGGGGTCCATAGCACATAAAGGGAAGGGGGTACACCGCCAGGTCCGGCCCAAGGCTCCCCTGGTTCCCTCAAGCTGCTAAAGGCCAGAGGCCGAGAACACCTGCTACACCCTGGTCACCCTGGGAAGGCTGAGTGTGGGAAGAGGTGAGAGCCAGGAGAAAGGCAGAAAGGCCCAGAGCAGATGGCACTGGGGAGGGAAGGCTAGAGGTGAGGACCTTTTTCGTACCCTGGGATCAGCCAGAGACCACCAGCCATCAGGCTGACTTAGGGAGGGGAACCAGCTGAGTCCACAACACATTCCCTTTAGCACCTACCTTCAGGACAGTCTCCTCACTGACTCCCAGACATGGGTTCCTGCCGCCAGGGCCAAAGGATAAAGAAAAAGACCAAAGACAGGCAGAGAAAATGGGAGTGGTGGTCTCTGGAGGACATCTGGGATTCTGCCCCCCTGTGCCCCTCCTCCATCCCAAAGTGATTCCCTAGTCCTGACCTCCATCCACTGAACAGGGCCTAACCACCCCTCCCTTCCACCTGCCCTCCGGGCTTGGGCAGACAACACACTGCTGAGAGTGTGGCTTCCGATGCCCATCCTTTCATTAGTTGAGATGCTCAGAGCCACCACAAGTTGTACCAAGGACAAAGAGGTCTGCTGAGTGATAAATATGAACCTCTCACCCTTGCAATGAGGATGGCTTTGCAGGCAAGGAACAGGCACAGATAAATAAATAGCTTGTTTATTAGTAGTATGTTACATTATTAAAGTGCATTGAGTAGAGAGGCAGGGGCGGAAGCTGGAAGGCCACCGGCCCCAGGCCCTGCCCCAGACATGCTGGAAGAGGGCCCAGCTCTTTGCTGAAATCCATGGACTGGGGGCAGGACCCCCACAGGAAGTTTCACAGTTTAGCCTAAGTTAGGACTTGTCCTGAGCTGAAGGTAGGAGGCTAGGAGCATGGAAGCACAGCCCCTGGGGAAGGGGACTGAGGGGAAGGGAGGAGGCCCCCTGCCCCCCGACCCCCAACGCCAAGGGCAGAGTCCTAGAACCTCCCCCTAAGGACCCGGCTCCTCCCTCTGAATGAACTTGGTGAACCTAGGGCTGTTTTTTCCTTCATATTCCCCTATCTCCAGATCCTCACCCACCCCCTCCCATCAGCACCCCCATCCTGGGGACTCATGCCCCCAGACTGGGCTCCCTGGGCAGAGCCAGCTCATGCCACTGTCTGCAAACCCATGCTTGTCCTTCCCTGCCCTCTCATCCCACCCCAGGGAGCCGTAGACGGGGCTCAGCCCCACCCCCACCCTTCCCGGCCCCTCCCTCTCCCCCCCAGCATGTAGTTTTGGTATTTTCATACAGATGCAGTCGGAAGTAGCTATACATGAAATAAGCCTAACATAAATATAGAGCTTTTCCCGTCCTCCCATCCGGAAAGCAAACATCCTTCGATAAACATGCAAGGCGGCTGTCCGGGAGACCCCTGGCAGTGGTGAGGACGCTGCGGGGCAGGGCCAGCCAGGGCACCAAGCCCTCTGGCTGTGGGGAGGGCAGGCAGGAAGGAGGCTGTGGGTACAGAGTCCCAGGGTACAGGCTGAGGAGGACTCAGCCTCAGCCCTAAGGTTCAGGTTCAGGGCCACAGCTCCCTTTCCGGGCCCCATGGGGTCTGGGGCAGGGAACATCACTGCATTGAGTCCAGCATGAGGAGTTTTTGGAAAACATTCTCCGGAAGACGGAGTCTTGGTTATGGATGCCTCGGCTTCACCATCAGTACCCTCCCACCCACCTGGGACCTAGCAGCCGCCCGCGGCTGGACATCTTCGGGCCTTTTGTCCCCCATTGGGTTATTTGGTCCCCTTGGAAGGTACACTGGGCACGGCACTCCAGGGGCCAGCTGGCTCTGTGTTCTCGGCTTCTCTGGAGCCCCTAGTGGACCAGCAGGCCCAGCAAGAGTGTGAGCAGGACCCCCAGCCAGGAAGTGGCCAGGACGCAGGCTCGTCCCAGCAAATGCTCAGCCAGTGCTCGGTCCTCAGGCAGCAACTCCCAGTGCTGGGCCTCACGGAGGTAGGAACCCTCTCGGGCCTCACAGCGGTAGTGGCCGTACTGGCGGGCTGTGAGGTTCTCAATGAACAGGATGCAGTTGGGGCTCTGATGCCCAGGCTCACAGCTCTGCTCCACGTTTTGCTCATGGCGCCAAGAGTAGGTGGCATGACGGGACTCCATGGGGCAGCTCAGGTAGTAGCGAGAGTTCCGGGCCAGGGAAACCTTCTGCAGTGGGGCCTCATCTGGTGGGGTAGGAGTAGCCATGAGGAGGGACCAGGGTTACCCTGAGAGTGAGCCCCCAAATGAACACAGGGAGCCTCCCACCACACCATAGGACTCCCTGGGCAGAACATAGTCTGGTCCCTTGTGCCCCTGGCCCAAGGCAAGGCCAGGCCTCCCAGAGATGGGATGATCATGGTGTGGCTTTACCCGCCCATATCAGACTGTGGCCTGCAGGCAGGGCCAAATCAGGTACCTGGTTTAGGGTTGGGACACTCTTTATGTGGCTCATCTGGATTAATGGATTGCAGCACTGACCTGGGGTGGGAAGGAGGAGAAAGGCTCAGGCTGCATGCCCATCCTCACTGTGCCCCAGTATCAGCAGAGAGGAGGGTCTGCCACAGCAGCCCCTCGAGATACCTCGGCCAGCCCTCTACCACCCCACTCCTATGCCTGCTCTTCCCCAGGGACAGGGATCCTGGCCAAGGTACCGTGAGCAGTTGTAGATGGACACACAACGGTCCTTGTCCCAGCCGCAGTAGGGGTCTCGGGACATGAGGCAGCCATGGCAGCCCCCACCATAGACGTCACACAGGTCCAGGGGCACCTGGCTCACTTCCCACTGTGAGGTCACATAGAGCTTCCGCTGCAAAGTGAAGAAGACTTGGGTTGGACTAGGGCCAGTGCACTCGCTTCTCAGTCCCCCAGCCATGACATCCCATAGTCTTGTAAGCCCAGGGACCCAGAGGTTCTTGTAGATATGCAAATTACATGCAAAGCAGCCCTGCCCTCAGTGGCCTATTGGGAAGCCCCGGGGACAGATGGGAGAGCTCACCCGCTCAGCATCTAGAGAAATGCCCTGTATGGCAGCAGGGCAGTGGAAGGGTTGGATCTCCATGATGTTGAAGGCGACGCTGTGCTCTTGTTCCCTTGACTCCACCACCTTGTGGATGGTGCCCCTATCTGTGGGCAGTGGGCAGAGGGTCAGTAAGCGGCAGCCTCCCTCCAGGTGGGGCCGCTCGGGAAAGATGCAGGGTGGGGATGGGTAGGTAGTCAGGACTCAGGCCAGGGTCGCAAGACTGTGCAAAGCAGGGTGAGGACAGTGTGACTGGGGAGGACTGCAGCCTGAGGGCAGGTCCAGCCAAGGCCCCACTGCTCCCCAGACAGGGCCCCTGTGTGCCCCAGGCTGCACGCACAGCCTCAGGCACTATCCTCCCCACTTTGCAGATAAGGGAGGCTCCGGCAAGCCAGGCAGCTGCTCAAGGTCACATAGGTCATGAAGAGCAGAGACCAAGATGGAGCCAGGTCCTGTAACAACCCCCTTGGCTTCTTTCACAATGCCCCTGCCTCCTGGTCTCCTCCGTGATTTATTTTCTTTAAATACATTTTTTATTTTGGAATAATTTTAGACGTCTAGAAAAAAGTTGCAAAGATAGTACAAAGAGTTCCTGTCTTGCCTTCCCCAGCTTCCCCTAATGTGACCGCCTTACATAACCAACGGTACTTTTGTCACAACTAAGCAATTGACATTGGTACGTTACTATTCACTAAGCTACAGACTTCATTGAGATTTCACGAGTTTTTCCACTCATGCCCTTCTTTTGTTCCAGGATCGAACAATCCAGGACTCCACGTCGCTGTTAGTCTTCAGGGATATTTTAATTTTTATAAAATCTTAGATCTTAAAAGAATCTTAGATTCCATAGAGGAGCTTCCAAGGTCACAAAAGCAGGCTGCCTGCTAGATCAACACTCTCTCTGTCAGCCCCTGTTAGAGACTAGTGGGCATCCTGATCCCTGGTCCTCTTAATCTCACCTCACCTGCTGTCCCAGTTTTAAGAAAGCCTCCTTCCCTCTTTCCCTCCCTCCTCATTTCCCAGGGCATCACCTGCCCCAAAAAAGCAGTCAGATGATTGCCTGCCTGGGAGGGTTCCTCTATGGGTCTGTG
The DNA here is from genome assembly GCA_004027295.1 of Dolichotis patagonum. Lineage (NCBI taxonomy): Eukaryota > Metazoa > Chordata > Mammalia > Rodentia > Caviidae > Dolichotis > Dolichotis patagonum. The sequence goes on along the minus strand of PVJX010002559.1, from coordinate 90,904 downwards.
ATTCCCACCTGCAGACTCAGAGATGGGGCCCAAGGCTCCATGAACTTGACAAGCCCCAGCACAATTGCCTGCATGCACACCTGCCACACGCACACACGCACACACAAGTGCATACCTTGCACCTCCTTCCAAACAGCCTCTCCAAAAACCTCTCAGGAACAGAGCCACGAACTTCTCTCAGTTACAAGAGCCTCTATCCTATCCTGCATCGTGTGACATCTCCTCCTCTGCTCCCCTGCCAGCCACAACAGCTAGGCCAGCCACTGCCAGGCCAAAGCAAGGACAGGGGCCTGACAGTGCAGCCACAGCAGATGCAGGGTAAAAAGGTGGTTTCAGGACCCGGAGGCCAGGCACTCCCCTGTGGGAAATTCTCCCAGAGGCTCTTAAAAGCCAAACAATGGCCCTGGGGTCTCAGCTTCCAATCCAGTCACTATAGCCAAGCAGCCCCAAGCCGAAGCAGTGGCAGGAAGTGACACTGGCCCTTTTCAGCCCCCAGCCCACAGTGACCTCCAAGCCCACTCCCAGGATGCCCATTGGCCACAGCCTGGATCTGGAAGCTGCCACAGACTCAGCTTAGACAGCTCCTCCATGCCACTGGCTTTCCAAAATACCCGGCATCTCCTAGGCACTGCACCCCTGCCCTCTCTTCCCAGCAGCAAAGGCAGTCCTGATCCTGTGGGAACATGTCCTACAAACGCCTCAAATGTCTCCCCTCACCTGCACCATCCCAAAGTCAGCCAGAGGGTGTGTGGGTCTCCTGCTGCCTGGCAGAGGCTCCAGGAAGCCCACGGCTGAGCCCCTCTTCCTGGCTCTCCATATCCCTTCCCACCCCTTCTCCCTGAGTCAGCCAAAGCTGCACCTGGCTTTGCTCTGACTCCCCACATTTCCGCCTCCGGTCCCTGTGCATGCTCTCCCCTCCTAGGCTGCCTTCTTCTCTCCTCTGCTCCCACCACCTCTGGGAAGCCCTCCCTACCTGCCTGACCTTCCACATCCACACACACTAGCCCCTGATGGTTCTAGCCACTCATTTCTTTCTGAACATAGAGATTGAAGCAACATTACCAGTGTTACTCTTTACACTCTCGTATCTGTTTTTACAGAGCAAGCTGGGCCAGGAGGTCCCTGGCTGGCCCCTCACCTGTGGTTAGATAAAGCACATGGAAGGTCTTCTGGCTGGCTTGCATGCGGTGAACAACCACTTTCTGGTAGTGGTACTTAGAGTGGAACAATGGCGTCTTCAGAGGTCCCATGGGCTCCACCCTCTGGGCCACCTCAGGGTGACTGTCGGCCACCTGGAAGGTCTCCGTGGGTATGGGCTTCTGGTTTGGGAGGCACTGGTGAGGAGAGCAGGCCCAATCAGTGGGCCGCTGGGGATGCAGGTGGGGAGGGCTAGGGCCTGGCCCTGTGGTATTGCCACTCACCTTGCCAGGTCGAGGGTTGGGAAGGCCTGCATGGTAGCCCTTGAGAGAGGAAGTACGGAAGACCCTGTCAATGTCACCGAGGGAATACACGCAGACAGCAGAGTAGTTCCTGTGGGGACAAAGACCACCTCCTAACTCCAGGGCCCATGTCAGACAGGGCACTACCACCATCCTGACCCATGAGCCCAGGGCCTGGCACAGCATGTTCGAACACCACTGAGGAAGGGAAGGGTGGAAGAAAAGAGGAAAAGAGGAAAGAGGGAGGGAGGCAAGTTCAACCTTACTGCTCTCTGCTGCAGTCTGAAACCACAGCCTGTGTTGTATCAGAGCACTGCAGAGTTAAAAGGAGTCCCATCACAGGCTTGGTGGTTCTCCAACCCTCTGGACACAGGCTGTGAAGTGCCAGGGCCAGAGGAGGCCACACCTTTGTCCCCTTTCTACACAGGAGCCACAGTGCAAGGTCCTGGCTTTCCCACTTCACTGCCACCCCGTTTTTGAGTACTTTTGCCTGCTTTGTTTTCAATCAATGAGAATGATTAAGAAGTGTAAATTATCAGGCACAGACAGTGTTGAGCAGGTGTGATGGCACTCCGCACCCAGCAACCTCTGGAGAGGCCCTAGCACTCCTTCCTAGGACCCACATCAGGTCCAAACACACACGTGGTGAGTGTGTACTCAGCAAGTGCCCATCTAACCACAGAGGCAGGCTCAGGAACACAGCAGAACGTATACTGCATGGACGGTCCCCACCCTGCACTCGGTGATACTCGTGTCCTGGGCCTGCCATCCCTCACCATGCCACACCAGCCCTGCCTTCGGCAGAGCCCAGATCCAATGCCAGTGCCAGCCCCAGGATGAGGGTCACTCACCAGGGGTTGGAGAAAACGCCATAGACCCTAGTGTCCCTCCAGTCGCCGCTGGGGTCAGGGAGCAAGAAGACATCCTGTAGCCGGTTGAAATTCTTGTTGGTGGTGGCATCGCTACACACCAGCATGGCTTTCAGGAAGGTGTTCCACTTGGAGACCGACAGGGAGCTCTCACCACCCTGGTCCCCCTAGAAGGGAGAGACAGAGGAGGCCCCTCAGCACCTGCCTGGGCCATCCCAAGTCCGAGGCCTTTCCCAGGAACACTGTCTCCAGGCTGCTAAGGAGGAGAGCAGCTGCCAGGGAGGCCAGGAACCACCAGGGAACAATGGCACTGGGCCACACGCAGGCTGGTTTCCAGGTCAGGTTGCCTGGCAGGCCTGGGGGCACAGGGCCCACAGTGGTGCTGCAGCTTTGACACAGACACTGACACACACCTGCCACTCACATGTATGCACACTCACATGTGGCACAGTATACTCATATAAGCAGAACATGCCTGCATAAACACACTGATACACACTTGCATACTCACAGAGCACAGCACAGTCACACAAGCAAAACAACTATGTAAACACACAAGTCAGCCAGGATTAGTGGTGCACACCTAGATTCCCAGCACTCGGGAGGCTGAGGCAGGAGGATCACTGCATGTTCAAGACCAGCCTGGGCTACAAAGAAAGCTCAAGACCAGCCTGAACTGCATAGTGAGAGCCTGTCTCAAAAACAAAATAAAACAAAACAAAACAAAACAAAACACACATGGGTGCACACTCACATGGCACAGTACGTTCATATAAACCACATCCACATGGGTGTTACACACTTGCACACACACAGCACAGTTTCCACACAAATGAATGTATGTAAACAGACCTGCACATTCACAGGACACACAGCATACCCATACAAATAGCACACACTCGCATCCACACAGCACGCCTGTGCATAGAGCAAAACACACCCGTGTAAACATGCTGCTACACACCTGCACACTCACTCACAGTGTATTCATACAAACAGAACACGTTTATGTAAAAACATGGCTACACACTTGTACACAGAGCTGGCACAAGATATTCAGAAAAGAAAGACACACTCATGTGGACACACTGTCATCTACATGGCACAACCTATTCATACAAGCGGAACACACTAGTGCAAACATGTTGCACACCTATACACAGCACATTCACACAAGTGGGACATACATTTACACACACAATCTCAACATCTGTACCCACACCACGCATGTATGGGTGCTGTGCACACACATCCATTCCCATGGTCCTAGACACAGGCTCACGCCTGTACACACTCACTCATCCTCACACACTCGGTGATGTGCGCACAGATGCACACTCACCCACACAGCCACTCACCCTGCACAGCTGGGCAACTCGGGACACATTGAGAGGAGACTCGGGATTCTTGTCAGGATTGTCCTCCCGGAAGAAGTAGTAGATCTTGTCATCATAGGCCTGGTCTTGGTGCACGACAGTGGCCTTGATGAACTGTGGGTCTGTGGGGACACAGGGGTGTGAGGCCGGGGAGCCTGTGTGTAGCAACCCCCCAGCTTTGGGCAAAACAGGCCTGCATAAACTTGGAGTTGAGGCCCTGCACCCCCAAGGGACCAGGGACTCAGCAATCACACCCCACACCTGTTGGCCCTCCTCCCACAAAGACGTCATGGACCCAAGAGCAATGACTTCATGCGTGGGGACTGGGAAAAGATCCCTGGGGGCTCCTATGTATGTCACTTCTGCCTAATTGGCAGAGCCTTAATGAGGAGAGGGGTGGGCTGCCTGCAGGAGCCCAGCATAGGGATTGAGCAGGGGCTCCAACCCCTCCGTGTCCGGGCCTCCTCTGCATCTGTCCCCAGCATGTGGCAGGCCTACCTGCCTCCACACCTCGTATGCAGATTCCTCTGTTCTCACACCTGGACTCCTCATGCTGGCTACTCAGGCCTGCATGGAACTCCCAAGCTCCTGGGTGGTCCCAGGGTGGCCTTCCCAGGAAATATCAGGACGCTGGGCATCCGCACCCACAGCCAGACCAGAGCCAACTCACTCTGCATGACGGTATCGCTGGTGTACAGCTCACTCTCGCCTCGGATGCGGCGGAACCGGGGGATCTTCCCATTGTACTCCTGCTTCCGGATGGTGGAGTATACCTCATCCCCTAGGGACGTGGGGGTAGGGGCTTGTATGTGAGGGCAGACACCCACTGGGTGTTCCTCCCAGCTGGCCACTGGCCAGGGAGCCCACCAACTCTCCCAGTCTGCGGCAGCATCCCTGGGGTCCCTGCTGCAGAGCTACCATACCTTCAAACAGAACCAAGGAGTTCTCATCTGGGCTGAAGGGGGCGTAGCCTCTCATCTCACCAAGTGGCACCACAGTGTTATTCACCTGAGGGAGCCCAGGGGGTCAGATAGGCACACAATTCCGTAGCCACTGTCCCCCCCAGGACCCTATACGACCAGGGATCCTGCCGAGGGGAGGCCAGCCTCCGAATCCCCACCCAGAAGAGGGGAGCTGACCAGGCACATGGACAAGGCCTTTCTCACCAGGTTCCAGCAGCTAGGCCGCCGGGCATTGGTGCCACACGCCAGCAGCCCCTCACTCCGCCTCTCCAGGAGCGTGATGTAGTTCTCACAATCATGCTAGAGTGGTGAAAAGGGAAGGAGACAGGCTGGGACACTCAGTCTTGAGGAAGAGCTACATGCAGGTGGTGGCTTCCCAGGACAGCCCAGAGGGGTGCAGCAGAGTGCATTCCCTCAGACAGAAGCCACCAAAGCTGTGCCTGGTGGTGGAGACTTGTAATCCCAGCATTTGGGAGGCTGAGGCAGGAGGATCACTGTAAATTCAAGGCTGGCTCCGGCTACATAGTGAGAGTCTGTCTCAAAAAAACAAACAAACAAAAACAAAGACCACCAAGGAAGGACCATACTGGGATGCCAAGGGGAGCAGCATTTCCACTCTAGACTTTCAGGGTCACCTCCCGTTCCCCACCCCTTCTGCACTCCCTCCCCAAACTCACCTGCTTATTCACACAAGACCCCTTCGTGGAACTGATGCTCACCTGGGGGAGGGGAAAATCATTAGTCCACTCTGTGTGGGCGAGGTGCCCCTACATGTGGTCCACTCAGCCTCAGGACAAGCCCCGAATGCAGCAACCATTATTCTCATCCTCCAGAAGAGCAACAGGGTTCAGAGAAGGCAAACGAATAGGCTGCTCAGTCTGGCTCTGGGATCCAGAGCACCTCGCTCTTAGAAGACAGCCATGGGTCCTGCAGCCCAGCTTCTGGCTTGGCTTCCCTTCTGAGCTTCCCACCCAGCCACGCATGTGTATTCCCAGTTTTCTCCACGTCACCCCGACTCCCTGCTCTAGTTCCTTTAAGGAGCTTCCCCCAGGAACCACTGGTGGGGATATGGAGGCAGAGGGTCTGCTTTGGGAAGAGATACTGGTCCCTTCCTATTCCCTGCAGCCACTGACCATGGCCAGAGTGGGGAGAGGAGAGGTGGGAAGGGAGGGGCACAGGGGCCCAGCTCACCGTGTGCACAGATGCGTTCTTGCCCTCGGGGAAGTCGAATCGGTAGACCTTGCCTCGTCCACCCACCCAGACGGAGGGGCTCCCAGGCTCATGGAAAAGCACTGTGTGTGGCTCGGCCTGGCCAAAGTCCAGCCGGTCCTGCCCTGTGCGGCCTGAGGGGGAGGCAATGGGTAGAACATTGAGACTTGGGCATACCAGCAACTGCTGCTAATTAGTGCCCAGAGCTCAGGGTGCTGGGAAGTCTCAGAGACAATGTCTCTGGGAGACTCAGAGCCAAGGGGCCCCTGGTGCAATCGACAACCAACAGTGCTCACCTAGAACCACGGCCCATCCCCTAGGAGGGCAGTCTCTCTAAGTATGACCTAACGGTAAGGGAGGGTTTGGGGACCTCTTGGGAGGACAGATATGTCCCTCAAACACACACACACTCCTGCAGGGCTGGGCTGGGAGAGGAGGACCAGTGCCCATCTGCTCTACCTTGCAAGTGGTTCTCCTGTCCCAAGACGGGGCAAGCAGCCAAGGTCACCTGGACCCTTCAGCAAGTAGAGGGGCTTCTAATACTCCCTTAGCATCCAGATGCCCAGGAACCACTGCCCTGAGCCCCAAGCCCTCTTTTAGGAAGTCTCTTAATGGGCACTAGTCATTCTTCCCATTTCACAGCTGGGACAGAGGTCAAGGAAGCAGCCCAAGGGTACATGGGAGCAAGTGGGTAGCTGCGCCCATGCTCAGGTCCCTAGAGCCAGACTCTTGATGGCTTCACCCACTTCGATGCCAGCCCTCTTGGGGATGAGAATCAGCTCTCTTTCTTCCAGCAATTCTGGGACCTTAACAGCCTGGGCCTTACAGCAGAAAAGCTGACCAGGACTATTTTGTCCAAAAAAGATACTGCAGCCACTGCCTCCAGGGAGAAGCTGTCTCATCTCTGGTGACATTGTTAAGCTTGTCCTGGTTGCAGGACTAAATTACAGGGACGGGACAGCCTGTGGCCGCCAGCAATCAGTCATAGCTGCCATCCTCCCACCTCTCACCTCACCCAGGAACTTAGTCTGACCACTGTTTTCTCAGCTGCAGGAAGCTCTGGGACAACAAACTTGGCAGCAACACCCAAGCAGGATACACTACAGCCCAGACAAAAAACCAGCCACTTCTCAAGTCTATCCTCCATGCTCTGGCTGCCATGTGCACCATTCCTACTGGTCCTACATATGACACGGGAAGGGGACTGCTAAACCACTCCATGACCCCCGTCTTCATTCCCTCTCCTTAACAGGCATCCCTGTGAGGGCAAGCCATGCCCAGAGGTGGACGTGAGCTCACGCTGCACCTCTGCTTTGGCCTGGGTCAGTGTATAAAGGAGGAAACAAAGGACCCCTGGGTCTGGCCTAACAAGGTCACACTAGCAGACAGGACAGATCAGTTCATCCAGCCTTGGTTCTCAGAAGCGTGAGAGGAGAGATGTCAGGATGGGCAGCCACAAAGAAGTGCCTCAGGGATCCTCGTCCCCAAGGCTCCCTCCCTTCCCACCTCCAAGCTGCTGGCACAGTGCAGGTGCAGAATGCCGGCAGATCTCTGCTGCTTTCCTGATCCAGCCACCTTGCAGCTGGGGTATAACAGGAGTGCTGGGGTCAGCGGCCCGCAGACACATGATCCTCCTGACTCAGCTCCCAGGGCTCCCCTCTCTCCTACAGCACAGCCAGGCATCCAGACAACCCCTCCTCCCACCATGGCCAGCCTGGTGGCCAAGAGAAGGTGTACAGCTCTGTCTGAAGATGCTATATTTGGAGTTGCTGGGCTGGGGCCTGAGACCCCAAGGACAGAAGCCTTGGCCCTCAGGCCCTGCAAGCCTCTTCCACCTGCACCAAAATCACAACCCCAGCCCAGGGGCAGAGCAGGCAAGGCCAGCCCACTGCTCTATTCACTGGGAAAGGATGCAACTCGGAGGCTACCTGGATAAAGCCCAGAAGTGGGACTTTCGGGTCTGTTAATGGGAGGAGAACAGTCCCATCTGTGGAGTCAGGTCAGACACTGGAAAGCAAGGTCTGATGAGGAGACCTGGCCCTACTCAGGAATCGGGTCTGAGGCCCGAGACAGCTACACCACAGAAAGCTCATGCCACTCCCTAAGTAGAGAGCCCAGGCAGCCCATAAGCATCTGCTGAAGACAAGATGGGGAGGACAGTCTCAAGCCCCTAAAACTCCCCGCTACCAGGCTGGCTACAATGGGCCACAGACCGGAGCCCAGGATCATCACCTCCCATGAGCCCCAGGTCCCTGCCCCTCCCAACTCTGGCCTGGAGATCCATATGTGTAGGGGTGGCACCAGCGAAGTCCCGGGACAAGATCTTGGCCCATTCTCTACCCCAGCTCCAGCCCGGCTCCTGCACTGCCTGAGGCCCTCAAAGGGCCCGATTGTGCCCGGGAAGTGTCAGAGCAGCAGCAACTCGATGAATACATGAAAGGGAGCTTTGTTCAGGTCAGCAGGCTCTGGGGCTAGGGGCAGAGGGGCAGGAGGGCTGCCTGGAAGTGAAGGGACCAGCCCCAAGCCATCATGGCCAGGACCCGTGGCCCCATAGGATCAGTGCAGGGCCAAAGGACGAGGTGGCCTTCAAGGATCTATCTACCCAGGCAGGGGCTGCATGTGGCTGGGGACTGTCCCATAAAGGCTAGGCCAAGGCAACCTTCTCTTCACTGCCTCCCGACCCTAGAGGGGTGGGGAGGAAGACAAAGCTCGATGGGGCAGACTGCAGGCAGGGGAAACAGCCTGGACAAAGGTGAAAAAGCGGGTGTATGGCAAGTTCAGAGGACACAGGCCACGCACTGCAGCCCAGCAGAATCCTGGAGAGGAGGAGGGGAGGTGTTGCCTGCCCAAGGACACACTGACCTGCTGCCCACTATCTCCCCCACCGCCTGTTCCCTACAAGCAGGGCCTGCAGTGGGAAAGCCTTCCCCACCCGGCACCCCCACCTCCCGGCTCCCCTTGCCTCCCATCCTGCATATCTAAAAGGAGCACCGTCTGGCACCGTGTCTCCCCCCTCACTCCCCGGCCTGACGCATTAGTGGCTGACTAAGTGGTAGCTAAAAGCTCCCAGAATAACCAGGGGTTCAGGAGGGGAGGGGGCTGGCTAGGGACACACAGAAAGGACACAGCCCTAAGGCAGGTCAGGCACAAGAAAACCCATCCCCACCCTGTGATTCCAAGCCAATCCCAGCCTTGCTAGAGGGAGAAAAGGCACATGGGGCAGGGGGTGGGGGAGGCTGCTGCACATCTAGAAGCAGCCTCTATGGGCCCCTGGATCCCCGTGTTCACAAAGCAGCTGAGCCACAAGGCCTGGCCAGCCCAGCTGTTCCAGATACAGGGGTCAAAAGGATGCCCGGGCCGTGGATGCAGCTCCTCAGCAGAGATGCCTGCTGGGTTCTGGTCCAGACAAACAGAATCATGCCCCAGTTCTCTTCTGTCACTGTCCCTGGAGCTGGCTGATGGTGGCTTGTCTGGACCGCTGCAGGGTGGGTTTTCCAAAAGCAGGCCTGCTTGGGGGAACATCAACCCTCTGCTTATTCACCCTGAGTGCTGCTGTGATCTGGTCCCTGCCATCCCAAAGTCTCCCTGCTTGTGAAAGAGGGCAGTGTAAGGGAGGGAAGATGAGGGCTGCTGTCCCCAGGCAAGGACTGGTTCCTGAGGTCTGGTCCAGCGGGATAGCCTTCCAGCCTGACCCACTGAACTCATGAGCCTTGACTGCCAACTTCAGGGAGCCCTTTGAAAATGGGCAGAGAGAATGGCAGGAATGTGAGCCTCTCAGCAGGAAATGCCTGCTCCAGGCCACCAAGTCAACAGGGCCCAAGCCAGCCTCACACAGAGGACCTAGCCATGTGGGGCAGGAGCCTCTTCCCATAGCTGTGCCTCGTCTGGAGTAACCCAGCCCACCCTCCTCACGCTTAGCAGAGAGCTTGAAGGGACATGGTGGAAGGAGGGGACCTGAATGGTCACTCAGATGTGGAGGATCACAGGCCAGGGAAGCTGTGTCACTGGTCCAAGGGCACCCAGCAAGGATGGCTCAGGGTTTCTGGTACTCATCACCACATGCTCTCCAGGTCCCTGCCATCCCTCCAGGACCTCAACCTGGACTCCTTAAACCTCTGATGGGCCTCTCCGTTTCCCTGTGTCATCCCTCCCTTGTTCGCTAGGTGCCAAGTCACAACTTGACAACAGAAGGAAATCACCCGCCCACCCACCTTCCAGGTAAGGCCTGATCCCCCAGGGGCCCCCCGCCCCAGCACTCAGTCTCAAACCCAAAGGCATGATTAATGGTGGTGGCTGCATCAGGGTGAAGAGAAACTTCCGCTGGCAGTAGGCAACAGAAGCAGAGGTTTCATCAGTTCTGCCTCTCCTGATATGGCCAGGATAGAAGGCCTGAGAAGCCACCTCCAGGGTGGTGCTGCCTGATGTGAAGGATAGGGCACAGTCATTATCAGCGTCCCAGCAGGGCCAGGTTCTAACAGCTGCCTGGTGAGGTCAGGGCCCTGAGGTGGTGCTCTGCCCATGAAGGAATGAGAGGTCCGCCTGTTTATCAGTCATAGGACAGCAGGCTGCATGCCGGGTGGAGTGGGAGCGAGGTCAGCCATGAGTGAGCGAGAGAGCAGGGTACATGGGGTTCCGAGAAGCCCCCAGCTCCCTTTGGCAGCTGGGCAGCAGGTTGGCTGTGATGCGCTTGGAGGGCTGGGTTTTATGATCCACCATGATTCTTAGAACAAATCATAAAACATTCAAGGGTGAATTCATGAACCTTTCTGAGAAAGTGCGTCTATGCGTGCTGGGGAAATCTGAGCTTTCTGGAAGTAAGGGCAGCAGAAGCTGACATCCTCATCCACCTCCTGAATGAGCCCCCTAAATTCTGGGTCTGTACTTTCATTTTACAGACAGGAAGATGAAGGCTCTTCCAAGCCACTAAGGCCTGGTGGACTCTGCTTGCCCTCACTGTGCTCAAAGGACCCAAAAAACTGGCTGGTGGGGAAGACTAGCAGGGGCAAAGTCTTAGGGAGCAGGAGAAGTAAGTTGTTGTTTTTTTTTTTTTGGTACCGGGGATTGAACTCACGACCTCACACTTGCCAGGCAGATGCTTAAGCCACTGAGCTAAATCCCCAGCCCAGGAAGTAAGTTTTGAGGGAGCTGAACTGGGTTCCAGGGCCCGGGTAGGGAGAGGAGGTTGGAACGGAGCCCAGCTGGATTGAGGAGGCTCTGAGCTCAAGCCCAAGAACCAGGAAGCCCAGGGCCAGCCCATGTCCTGTCTGACTTCCACCGGTTCTCCAGCCCAGCAGGTTCCAAAAGCCCCAAAGCGAGCCCAAGGTCACCTGATATCCTCTACAAAGCACAGGATGCCCAGAAATACAGAGGTCGGGAAGAGGTCAGAGGATGGCTACACCACCCGTGCGGAGAGAGGGAGCCAGGTGGGAGACTGCTGTGAAGCAGAAGGTTCTTGGGCCTGGCCTTAGCCAGGCCAGCAGGGGGACTGCACAAGGGCAACTGGCTAGCACTGCCCACTCAGGAGAGCTGGCAGGGGCTAGGCTGTCTGGCCACATTCCTCAGATGCCAAAGGAGGAAGATGAGCAGGACCACCGGCTAGCTCAACCCTTACAATACATTTTCTTGGTGTCAGGCACTATTTCCAGTGATTTTGGATACCATGACTCGGTCACCACGGGACTCCTATGCAGTATCACCCCCACTGATAGAGGACAGTAATATAGGCGATAAGTGGAACAAAGAGTGACACAAAAGCAGCTCAGCTCTTAGAATGCTGTACTCCAGGGTAGGCCTGTGGGAGTTCCAGGCCAGCCCCTCCCACACAAAGGAGAAGGCTCACTTGGCCAAAAAAGTCCTAATCTCCACCCGTGGCACCCTGAGGCATGTGTATGAGTAAGCCTGGGTGTGTAGGCCCATGGGCAGCAGGAATCTAGGGGTACAGCTTGGGGTCATGGGCTGCAGCGCTGGTCAGCATGACTAATTAGAAAGCTAAGTCTCCCGTGTCTCTGCCTCCACTGGAAAACATAGTTTTCTGGAACTGACCACAGGAATAAGCAAGGCTCTGTCTTACTGCACGTCCCCTGGGCTCTCATCCAGCAGCCCCAGCCAAAACATTCACCTCCAACCCTAACTCCTCAGCTCAAGAACCCACCATGGCTCCCAACTTCACCTCCCAGTAAGGCCCAGCTACACAGACAAGGTGATCAAGGCCATCTCAGCCCTGTGTACCCATCATGGCTCATGCCCAAGAAACGGCTTCCCCTTGTTCCTTCTCTCCCGCACATGGGTCTCCCCTGTCCTTGAAGGCACAGCCTAGATCCTTGACTCCAGAAAGTGTTGTGGGATGTGCCAGTCCTCACTACCTCATCCTGTCCAGCCCTGTGCCATCCACCATCTGGCACACACTGACTCCTCTCGGACCCCACTGTCTGGCGAGATTTCACCAGGGTCCCCAGTGCAGGGCTGGGAAAGCAAGGACAGCTCTGATGACGTAGCGAGGCCGCATGACCTCCACTCCAGTCTTCTCCTTTCCTCCCCCAGGAAGCCTTCCTGACTGTGCCAGCTCACACCCACACCTTGCCTGCTTTCCCCTCTGTCACAGTCCTGTGCTATTCCTATGGGTTAATCCTGACCTCCCAGGGGCCCCAGTTCCATCACAGCAGGAGGAACCCAGGGGCTCCTCAAGGGTAAACCCAAGGCTTCTCCCACTGTTCCCTAGAGAAGTGGAACACAGATGTATGCACAGGGATGAGAGGGTCCTCCCAGAGATGCTGGCCCAAGGCCCAAGGCTCTGATTAGAAATAGGGTGTACAAGGCACAGCAGGAGCAGCCTAATCCCAGGCTGCCGTGAAGGTTAAACCCAGATTAGCCAAAGCTGTGATACAGATCGACCTGTCCTGGGGACCTGGGCCCAGCCATCCCAAGAAGAGGTGTTCTAAAGAGAAGATGTCCCTCATAGACAGCTGGGACAGGCCAAGAGCTGGTGCCAGCAGCAGGCTGTCATCATCTCCTGGCCTCAGTTTTCCCATCTGGGGACTGTAGCAGTGGGCTGAGCTGATCTCTGACATTTCTCTCCTGACATTGTAAGCTCCATAGTCAGACTGCGTGGGCTGAGGTCACTCATGAAGCTTCCTCAGTAACTGAGACAGAGCCCAGGGGACTCTGGGACAGAGGAGAATGAGGGCCAGATGCAGGCAGAGGACTGAGGTAGGGGAGGGGAGGGAAGGACAATGGAATGAAGGTGGCCAGGCTATCATCGAGTTGCCACAGGGATGTGTGACCCTGGTAAATGCTAAATAGTGACACAAAAGGACAGAAGCGGTGCTTCATTCAAGGAGAGCAACAAGGCCAACATCTGGTGGAAAAAGGGACTGGGAAGCCACTCATCTCACAGGCTAGATCCTCTACCTTCTAGGTTTCTGTCCCACTTGTCTTCCTGGAGCCCGGTCAGCTGGTCACATACAAGGCTGAGATTAGCCCTCCCAGCAGAGCCAGGGCAGGGCAAGGACTGTCTCTTCCCCAAAGCCTGGAAATGATCAGGCTTCTGGGACAGCCAGACCTGGCTAAAAAAGGAAACCAACATAAGAAGAACCCTTTCAGCTGAAGGCTGTGAGCAAAGGTTAGGGAAGTGTAGTCAGTCTCTTGTGACACAGCGGCACTGGGTGAAAGAGGGCCCCAGCTATCGACTCAAGGGCCACCCACTCCCCGTACTGCCCCATGCAGCCTGTGGACCCTGTCTCCTGGGTTGAGCCCACATCCTGCCTCACATGGCCCTCATCAGAGAAATGCGCTGAGTTTCCCCAGTGTCCCCCACATGCTTAGGGGCCCACCTTCAGACAGTGATCTGACCCCTTCAAAAGGGAACCAAGAATCCCAGAAGCGGAAGCTAGTCAGAGGAAGGGAATCCACCACACACCATTGCAGGCGGGTGCGGGAATGAGGTGGGCTCCTCCCCCAATGCAGAGTCTCTGCAGAAGAAGCGTATGAGGAGTTGGGGCTCAGGATGGGCCTCCTCATCTGGAGAACCCCAAAGGAAAGCCCTGGTCTCTCGGGCTCAGCCTCAACTTCCCACCAGGGAGCCATGGAGGTCCTAGCATTGCCAGCACTGGGGAGACCTTCCCTGCCTGCCACGGTCCTACTCCAGGTGAGACAGCATCCTCCCCACTGTTGGGCTCAATGTCCTCCTGGCCCCAGTTGCCACCTCCCTCTGGAGACTCACATGGCTTGTCTCCTCCCTGCAGTTCTCGTTGCATGTTTTGGGGTCTGAGATCCTGTCAAACAGGGTGCTTCCTCCTGTCTCTTCCCTCCCCCAGCCAACTCCTACTCCTGCCGCCCAGCTGCCACTTCATCCAGGAAGCTCTCTGACTAGCAGACTGGACTGGGCTCCTGCTTGGCCCCTTCAGGTAGACCCTTCAAAACTTCACCATACCTGTGAGTTTAGCTCATCTCCCCTCCATGGGGTCTCCAACTCCCCTAGTTTCTTACTGTTGAGTCCCCAAGTTCAGGCCGAGAACCAGCAACCAGAAAATACTGGCAGAAACTCTTGGGAGGCTGAGGCAGGAAGATCACCATGAATTTGAGGTCAGCCTGAACCACATAGTGAGACCCTATTTCAAAAAAATTTTTAAAAACAAAAAAAGAAAGTATTGGCAGAATGACTATGTCTACCCTTGAGGTCACCAGCCAACAAGACACTTCCTCCAACTGATTCTCAGCCTTGAACCCATGAAGTAAGAACACAAGCTGGGTGTGGTAATGCATGCCTATGATCCCAGCACTCTGGAAGCTGAGGCAGGAGGACTTCTTTGAGTTCAAGGCCAGCCAACGCTATATAGCGAGTCCCTGTCTCAAAGCAAAAAATAAAAAAAGAGAACACAGTAAAACACAAAACTCAAGGTTTTCCCCTAAACTTCCAGGTTTTGATTACTCAAATCTGCTGCTAATATCTGAATGGCATCAGGCCAGTCCTTCCCAATCCAGAGAAGCAGAAATCCTGAGGTTCTATGGCTCAGAAACAAGCCAGCCCCTAAACCCAGTCTCTTTGGGTATTTGGGGAAACTGAGCCTCAGATAAAGGCAAAGACCTGCATAGAAGAACATAGTAAATTAAGCCAGAGCTGAGACCAAATCACCCATGGGGTCATCCGGGCAGGGTCCAGGGGCCATTCCAACACCTCTGCACTCACAATATTTATTGCCCAGGATAAAACAATCATAGAGTTTGATAGAAAGTTCCAGTGACCTCATCATGTGCCAATTCCACCTTAGGAAATTCCTCCTTTCTTTTGGGACTGCCCCCCCCACCATGTAGTTCAGCAGGGGAAATTCACCTTCAAGGTGATGAATACATCTAAGTCCCAGAGAGGGTAAGGATTTCCACTGGAAATCCTGATGCTTGGGGGGCCCCAGCTGTGACCTCATCCCCTGGAGGAGGTGACAACAGCCCTGGGGAACAGCCCTATAATGGCTCCCCAGCTATGTCAACAATAACATCCTGTTGTTTAATTGAACCAATGAGGCAGAACCAGCTGGACAGGTAGAAACTGGAGCCCAGACTCTTTCCCTTGGGTAGACAGACTGTCTCACCTCTGACCTTTCGGGTCAGCACCGCCCTGGGTTTCTGCATCTCCTCCAACCTCTGAGGGAGCAGAGAGTGTATACAGCTCACGAAGTTATGCCAACCTCCTGTCAATCTCTTTCCTCAACTGCAATCCACTCCCTGCCGCCCATGCTGCCCCTGCTGCCCCTGCTGGAAGGGAGCGCAGGGCCACACATGCACATCCGTGATGGATCCCTGTGTCAGCAGCACTGCTTGGGGGAACAACCCCTAGACCCTGTCCTGCTTGGGCAAGAGCTCAAGTCAATGCCAGGTGCAGAGCCCAGGGACACAGAGCAGGTCTAGGTGGAACCTCCCACCCCCAGCCCAGGCTGCTCTGCACCAGGTCTTCATCAGACTGCAGAGACAGCAACATCTCCACTGCAGGATGGAACCCACCTAGAACCCTCCCCTCAACACACACACACACACACACACACACACACACATTCTTCCCTAAGGCTTCAGGTCCAAGCAGCAAAAAAAAAAAAAAAAAAAAACCTTTCCATAACTATTACAGTCCCTTTACCTGTCCTGCCTCAAAACTAACATTTCACCATGCCTTGTGTAGAAATAGCTCTGCAGCCAGATGTGGTGGTGCACACCTTCAGAGGCTGAGGCAGGAAGACTGCTGAAAGTTTGAGCAACCTGAGCTACATTATAAATTTGAAACCAACCTGGAAGGCTGGGGATATAGCTCAGTGGCACAAGTGCCTGCTGGGCAAACACGAGGTCCTGAGTTCAATTCCTGGCACAAAAAAAAAAAAAACCCAACCTGGACAACATGGCAAGACAAGACCCTGTCTCATCAAACCAAAAAATAAAAGGCAAACAAAGAACAGGTAAGCTCTATCTAGAACAATCACCATCCCCAATCTAATCATTCTTGGAGACCACTAAACCCATCCACCCACTGGTAGGGCTCCAAATTTACAGCAAGTATGGAAAGGCCCCCTCTTGCTCTACTCCTGGAGTTGCCCTACCCAAACCCAGTCCTGTCCGACTACCATGTGTCGCTCCACAGGAGATAGGAGGCAGCTGTCAGCCTGGGCACAGTGCCACCAGCTGGTGGCCCTGGGGAGCAGGTGAATGGCAGGGCCTGTCTGGACAGTAGAGCACCTGGCACTGGTAATGGAGACTATAGACTGTCCTTGGATAAGATTAGTGAATAAAGTCTGGCATGATGGCACATGCAAGATACTCAGGATACTGAGGCAGAAGGATCACAAGTTCAAAGCCAGCCTGGGTACTTTAGTGAGTGACTCTGTCTCAAAATAAAATTTTTAAAAAGGGTTAGCGTGGTAGCTCAGGGGTAGAGTGCTTGCCTAGCATTCTCAAGGCCCTGCATTCAATCACCAGTACCAGAAAAAATAAAAATAAAAATGACTGGCCAGTGGCAAACCCCAGCCAAAAAGGGGTCAGCAGTGCTTTACCAAGCAGAGACCATGCCCGTGTGTCAGCACAGTGAATTTGGGCAGGGAAAGGGAGGCACAGAATGGATAGAGAGCTTGGAAAAGTGGGCAGGAGGGCTGAAAGCAGCTTTGAATAGCCTCAGGGTGGGAACTAAGTGCTTGGCGTGGAGATATGTGTATTAAGTACTAAGAAGTGGGTGTTCATTAAGTGCATGGGGGGGGTCAAGAGAAGGGGTTAGGCAGGGAGCCAAAGGGATTTAACCCAGAGCACCCAGACATGCGCTTTTGCCCCTCCAGAGTGTTGGGGTCTCAGACAAGATAAAGACACGAGGAGGGCAGAGGAAGCCTAGGCTGCAGCTGGCATGACTGAGGAGTGTGCCGGTGCCCGTCATGAGCAGGCACCGGAGCTCCAGCCTAAGAGCTCCACCTGGAACTCCCAGCCAGGCAGCAAAGCTGGAGACCAGAGCATCGTTTAAGGCTAGAGTAGCACTTAAATCCTGACCCCCTCCCGCACCCCCGCTAAGACTGGTCCAGGCCAGATCGGAGCCCCCACCTGCACAGTGAGCGCATCCTGCCCAGTGACCTTGGGCGAGTCACATTCCTTCACTGCTGCTGCAGCAGTCGTGGTCACTATCTCCTCTGTGGGTTTTTTCCTCCTCTGCTAAGAATACCTGCCCCAGATAAGGCTTAGTCTCCCGAGAGCGCCTGGAGCGCCTTACAAATCGCCAGAAGCATCAAAGGAACAGGACGGCCAGACCGGACAAGTACCGTCCCCCCGCTGTGAGTCTCTGGCCCCCACCAGAGAGGGTCTGCGGGGACACCAAATTTGGGAACAGAGCCCAGTCGCTTGGGGGCGGGGAGCGGCAATTGTGTGCTATTGCAGGGGAGGGGAGCTCGGTCCCTAGCGGCAGAGATCCTCAAACCCCTGCTTAGCCAGGCTCTGTCCCATTGTATAAGAGGTCAAAACTGTGGTGCCCCTGGGGGAGACGCTGTCGCCCAGGTTCTCGTGTGCACTAAGGTCCAGAGGCTGCACCCCCACCCCGGACCCGTCGCCTGGGGTCCCGACGTCCTGGCCCCACCCAGGGAGCACTGCCCCCCTCACTAGCGCGCGATTACCGCTGACAACTGCCACGTGCGGGCGAGGGGGGAGCGGCCGGTCCGGCACCGCGGAGACACCGACTAGGCACCCCGGGACCCCGCCCGCCCTCGCCCCAGCTCGCCGCAGGGCGCCCACCTCCATGCGGGGCCCGCGCTCCGGGCCGGGGCGGGGGCGGGGGCGGGCGGCGGGGTCTTTGTTCCCGCAGCCCGAGCGCAGCGGCGGCGGCAGCGGGTCTGCGCCCCCTTTGCCGGCCCAACCCGAACCCCGCAGCCTGCGAAGCCCGCAGCCCGGGAGGAGGAGACCGGGGAGCTAGACTGGGAGGGTCCTACGCGGAAGACCCCCGCGCCTAGCAGAAAGCGGCCGGGCGAGAGGGGCCCGCACCGGCCAGCGCTGCGGCTCCGCGCACTTGGAGAGACTTGGCCGGCGCGGCCCCGCGCCCGCACCTGCAGGCGAGCGGGCTCCTCACGGAGCGCGCGCCCCGACCCGCCCGGGGCCGGCACCGCAGCGCCGCGCACTCCGCTCCGCACCGCGCACTCGCCCGCCCTGCGCGGCGTCCACCCGCGCCCCCGGCCCCGGCGCCGCCTACCTCTCCAGATGGCGGAGATGCGGGGTCCGCTCTTTGGGTGGCCCTGGGCGGCGGCGGCCGCGGCGCACAGCTGCAGCACAAGCCGCAGCAGGAGCCCGCATCCGACCGACGGGCTGGAGACACGGGCGCGCGGTGCGCTGGGGGCTGCACGTCTGGGAGGAGGCGTCATCCCGCAGCCCGAAGCGACAGCGGCAGCAGTCGAGACTGAGCCAGCGCCCGGCCGCAGGCTGAGCCGAGCGCCGGGGGCGGAGCCGACGCCTGACCCCGCCCCGCCCCGCCCCCGTCCCTAGTCTGCGGTACCTAAACGGTCGCCCACGGTCGGTAGTCTCCGGTCCCTCCGCTGCCCTCTAGGTTTGGCTGGGTGTTTCCGAAGCGCGAAAGGTGGGGGTGGCCGGTAAAGGGGACCCTTTGCCGCCCGCTCCCGAGCAACTCCACCGAGGGAACCCAGCTGCGAACAAGCGCCCTCGATCCCCAGCAGCCCGAGCCTCAGTTCTACTCCACGACCCCGTACAGACTGGGCCTGGAAATCAGGCGGACTTCTCAGGGCACAGATAGGGTCTAACACAAGCGACCTCGCTGTGGCCCGGGAGTCATGGTTTTTGGGGGGTCGAGTTTGCCTGGGGGACACAGCTCCCTCCGGAGACTACCCGGGGAGCAAGGTGCTTTCCCTGTGTGCTGGGGCTGGAAAACCAGTGACAATGTGCGGGGAGCACACAGTGCCCCATTACTGCTCTGCTTGTGAGAACACTGGGAATTTTTCATCTTGGCCTGGCTCCTTCCCCTCCCTCTCCTTTCTCCTCTCTTCCCCAGCCAGCAGCCTTCTGGGCTGCCTCCCCCCAGCCAGCTGGTGTGCGCTCAGAAAATCCAAACTCATTTCCATGTGAGCAAAGGGGGATATAATTAGGAAGTCCCCTTCCCCAAGTAGAAAAAAGGGAGCATTCTGTGTCCCCAAAACCCCCTTCAGGGGCAGCAGGATTAGAGCAGTTTCAGGGGCCCCATGTCCAGGGGTAGCTAGGACCTCATCACTAGGCAACCAGATGACCCCAGATGACTCCCTAGGAGCCAGGCTTCCTCTGCTGTCACCTGAGCATCCTGCTGCCCTTAGCTCACCTTCTCAGGGCCATCTGGTTATTCTTTGTAAAAAGGCCAGAGAAGGCTGGGACTGCCACTTCTGCTATGCCTGAGACAGGCATGCACGGGTGACCCACCCAGGGCAGAAAACCCTTTCCTAGCGCCTGCTGGTTATCTGGCCAACCTGTAGTGCATGCAGAGGAGACAGAGAGGAATAGTAGCAGAGATGAATCCAAGTTCGACCTTCAGAACTCACAGACCCAGACATGATTGCTGCACTGCTGACACCAGCAGACGCTGGGCAGGATGCCCTGGCCCCAGCCCTCCACTCTACTCCATGGCCAGGAAAGTTTGCTGCCACAATTATTTTACTTCTAGCCGTCCCCTACTTCTTTCCTGGTTACCCAGGTTACCCAGGAGGCTAAGAAGGTGGGCCCGAGAGGCCTGCACAGATAGTGCAGGGCTGTGTTCCCAGTTTCATGATGTCCTAGGCCACACTGCTCCAGAGAGAGGGCTGCAGACAGCCTAAGAGCTCTTCCCCTGGCCCCACCCAAACCCATGGCTCTGAAAGCCACACGGCCTGAGAGACAGCCACTCATTTTGCAGGGCCTCACCTGCTGGACAGGTACAGCTCCGTGTCTTCCCTTAAGCGCATTAAGAAATTATCATCCCTCCTTTATAAGAATGCAAATGGATTCAATATAAAAACATTACCCATGTGCACAGCAACTGGCAAAATGCAACCCTCTTCCACCTCCATCATTGCTGCCTGGCCCATGTTCTCTCCTTCCTGGAAGGAGAAAGCAGAACTCCCTTTCAGAAAAGAAACTGAAGCACAGGAGGGATGCAGGAAGGACAGCGGGACAGGGACTTGCCCACGGTCAGTTGCTAAACAACGGAACCAAGATGGGAGCCTGGGTTTTCTGAGTCCAATAACAACCCTAACATTGTATTTACTATGTGCTATGTGCATTTCATATTTTAACTAAATCTTCACAATCCTAGGAGACTGCTATTCCTCACTTCCTTTCACAAATGAGGAAATTGGGGCATAGATAGTAGAGAAAATGTGCCCAGGGTCACCTCTGCTATAGGTAGGACTGGGATGAAAGCTCAGGTGATCTCCCTGGGCCCACACCATTAACTTCCCTCAGGGGAAGCACCCTCACACTGCTGCCCTGACTGCGGCTGGAGTCTGAGTCCCAATAATCCTCACAATGACCCAAAGGGGTCCAGGTCACTAGGAGACAGACAGAAGGGCAGCCGAGAGCTGGGCTCAGCCTCTCAAACAAAAGGAGTGAAGATGGAAATGGGGTTAGATGCCAAACAACATTTTTCCAGGCTGGGAGTTGGGATGAGAGGAAATAGTACTGAAGACCATCTTCTCCCCAGGCCAGGCAGCCTGGGGAAGGGCAGGGCCAAATGGCAGCCAGGTGAGGTGAGAACAGGGTACGTGATTTGAGGTAGCAACTCTACAGAGGGAAGGCAGCTGGATTATGGGAAAATTGAAGCGAGGTCAGAGTAAGCTGGGAGAAGGAAATAATGCAGAATCTTCAACTATAAAAAAAAACACCCTGAGGAGGTTACTTTGGAGCCCAGTGGGCAGCAAAGGCACAGCCAAACCCAAGCTGGGTCCTTGGGGAATCTCAAGGAAATGGCACACTGGACCACAGTTCATGGCCCTGACCCAGCAGAGGTGTCCACTCCAACCCCTCGATAAGAGCTAGACTCGATTCATTCCTCAGTTCCCCATCTGTCTCTGCTCCTGCCCAGCCCAGATTCCATAGCTACACCCAGCCTTCCCAGCAGTGACCCAACCCAAAGCAGCGGCCTGTGGGAGATACTAGGATTCCATGAGGTACACTCGTGTTCACCCACGTAGACATGATGAGAATTCCAACTTCGGGGATTGTTAGTAGCTCCCAGAGGACACTCAGCCAACTGGACTCCACCCCTGCTGTAAGGTCTAGAGCCTGATGACCACCCAACTCTGCTAGTGGCAACAGCAGCAAATCCTGCTGCCCCCTACCATCCCCCCCCCACTGCAGGTGGCAGAGAGAGACAAACAGGTCATAATAATGAGTGAAAAAGGTGGGCTGGGGCAGGGGACATTTTTACAGGGCAATGCCACTCAGCTCCAGACAATGGGGACCAGCGAGAGGTACACCCAAAAGTGACAGGCAGTCTGACTTGTCAAGAGACACTGAAAATTGAGTCTTCGTTGAAATGTCCCCATTTTAAAACACGAGGAAGCCAGGGGTGAGGGCACATGCTTGTTATCCCAGCACTCGAGAAGCTGAGGCAGGAGAATTGCTATGAGTTCAAAGCCACCCTGGGCTAAAAAGTGAGTTCAAGACCAGCATGAACTGCATAGTGAAACCCTGTTTAAAAAAAAAAGAAAAGGAATAATGCAAAAGTTAGGATGTGTATGTTCAAATAAAGGCTGTAAGCCACATGTGGGAGCCCAACACACCATGTGCTCACTGAGGGCAGGCCTGTGATTAACTTCCAGGCACCAGTATAGCACCCTTTGTCACCCATGTTCCTGGCCGGATGAACACTTTTCACTATTCCCTGTCCCAATCAGCCCAGGTGCTTTTATTTGGCCCTAAAGTGCTGAGCTCGGTGTCTGGCCAGCCTAGGGAAATGAGAGACCCTAGAGAGACCCGTTCTGCTGCCACCAGGGCACTGAGGTGTCAGCTGCCTGGAACCTGAAAGTCGGGCCAGTCCAGCCTTCTTAGCCCCTAACTCAGCGCACCGCGTCGCTCAGTGACTGTAATGGCAGCGCCACCTGGCGTTCATTCTGAATAGCCAAGTCTTGAAGAAAGAAAACACACTCTCAAAGTTTTGAGATAAAACTCCTCCCTCACCCCGTCCCAGCCCCACATCCCTCTCTGAGCCTCAATTCTCAGTGCCCGAGGCCTGGGGCAGAGCAGGATCGCATGGCAGTCACAAGGAAGCCACTCATTCCAGCAGGATCTCCTGACTAGATGCAGCGGGGAGACCAAAGGTCCAGCCCCAGCTTGGCCACTGACTTGAGCTAGGCAGAGCCCTGCCCCAGGCCAGGCCTCTTTTTCTTTGCTTACAAAAATGAGAAAGAGGAGCACTTTCAAGGCACGGTATGGTGGCACAAGCCTGTAACCCAGACTCAGGAGACTCAGGGGAGGATTGCCGCAAGTTTGAGGACAAAGTAAGACACTGTCTCAAAAAAAAAAAAAAAAAAAAAAGAGGCAGGAGGATCGGGGCAAGTTTGAGACCAGCCTGGGCTACAAAGTGAGCCCAAGGCCAGACTGAACCGCATAGCAAGACCCTGTCTCAAAAGCAAAAAAGGAGGAGGAGGAGAAAGAAGAGGAGAAGGAGGAAGAGGAGGAGGAATGCAAGCAGCAGCTCTCTTATCTATCTCCTCTCTAGACCAGAGACAGACAAAGCTTTCACAATTATCTTCTGCATTTCCTCCTCACTTGTACATTGAATTAAATATGCTTTTAAAAGTGTCCCTGGATCCACCCAGCCCTGATGTGTCTCTTGGGCCTGCTGAAGCCACTTCAGAGAGTGCTCACCTAGGAAGAGTTCACTTTCTTTCAGGAAAACAATGATCTTAGAACTTCCCTTGCTGCGACTGGAAGTGCCTCTGACTGGAACTGCCTCTGGGAAGGTGCTCAAGTCCCACCCAGAAGCCCCTCCCCGAAGTCTGCTCACATCCTCCCACCCCTGGCCCATGACTGCACTCCCTCCCTGGGTTCCCTGCCTGTCTGGGTCCTTCCTGTGGGAGCCTCCCAAACAGTGGTCCTAAATCTGCCCTTCAGGGATTTACAGCTCCTAACTCTTCAAGAATGTTCCCTTTTTCAGCATAGGTAACCCCAGTTTCCACAGCTCTCTCATGAGGCTTTCTTTGGAATTTCTCTCATTGTTGATTGATGATCAGTCACTTAATAAACTTCCACTAAACCTCCCCAGATACTAAGCTGTCTAGTTGTGTCTTTCCATTTCTTAGATTGGCCTTTACATCACTACACAATGCCAGGGTAGAAGCTGAGCAGACAGAACTGAGGACAGGCTTCCTTGTTCCTGTTTCCAGCTCTTCCAAAGGCATCACCTTATCTGGCTAAGACACCTGGCTGTGAAATCCTGTTGATTTCAGCCCATAGTCATCCTAGGTCAATTCTCACTCAGTTACTTGGGTCTCTAGATACTGAGGCTCTTGAGTTTGAATTTGGGCCAGCAGGATAAGAAATGGGACCCTTCTTGCATCAGAAACATCTTGTCCTGGTCCCTACCTTAAGACCTTGGATACAGCCTGCTTCTGTCTTGACAGGGCTGCCTTATCATCCGGGTCCTGACTCCTTTGAGGACATTCCCCAGCCCAGCTCTGAGTACCTGGCACCTCTGATATACACAGTGTCAATACCTCCAATAGGGCTCCAAGAAGTTAGGTTATCTGGAGAAATTGATCTAAACCTTGGTCAGTCTGACTTAGAAGCCTATCTGCCTTCCAAGAGCTGAGCTGCCATTTCCAAGATGAGTGGTTTGCAGACTCTTCAGCCTCTGAGTGTCTTCCAGGCCTTCCAGGCAGACACAGGGCCCCAGGTGGGGGCACTGATGGAATCGTGGCAGACACACTCTCATCCAAGTCTGGAAAGGCCGAATCTCCTAACAGGAAACACTCACTGTACAGGGGGATAATAACATGCCCTCGGGGCTGCTATGAGGATCAATTGAGATGGTGCATGTGGTGCTGAGCTCAATGCCTGGCACGGAGAGAGTGCCTGATAAATGAGCACTATTGTACGGCACTGCTGTTAGCCGGGCTTGCCAAGGTAGTGCAGGCCTGTGCTGGGGTTGCTGCAAAAGGTGTTTCAAGCACACAGGAAGCTGAATTGTTACCGCCACTGCTGGGTCTATGGGAGCAAGATAGGGCTGAGGCCAGGGGAATGGGTGTGGGGGCCACTGCTGAGTTGACCTGAACCCAGCTCAGGCCCAAAGCGGGTCAAGCTGTTAGGGAGCAGAGGGGGCCTGAATAAAGCCCCCACTGGCCTCAGCAAACATTTACTGCCAAGGCCAGTGGCAGAGGAAATAAGATGCCACCTCAGGGTAGGGATCTGGGAGCTTGGTCTAGGGCCCAGGCCAGCTGGGGCTGAGGCGAGGAGCAGAACCTGGGCCCATGTGCCCAGCAAGCTGTGCCAGCCCAGCCCATGTCAGCCCAGCCAAATCTGAGTTATATCAGGAGAAGGGATCTGTTCAGAAAACATCCATCTCTGCATATTTGCATATTCTATTTTGGGGTCTTTTTTTTCCCCTTAGCTTCCTAGAAAAGTTCTCGTGATCAATTCCAACTTCACCTCTGCTGAACTGCACACTCGCTCAACCCCATCTCCCCTCCAATGCTGCCCTCTCCAGGCTTCTCTGCCCTCTGCCTGGGCTGTGCCCCACACTTTCAGCCCTCAACCCCTGCAAGCTGGCTCTGGCTCCACTGTGACACCTCCCAAGGTCACCATAGCACCAGTTGGTTAGGTCCAAGGTCAGCCCTCTGTTATCAGGCGTCTGTGGTGTGTAACACCCTCCACCATGCCCTCTTCATCCAGTTCCTTCCACTCCCTGCGCTTTGCTAACCCCGGCTCCCACCTTCCCGGAAGCAGCAGATGCTGCCCCCTTCCAAGCCTCCTACCTACCAGTTACTGTTTCCTGTAACACCTAACTCCTTAGTGATTTCCCTTTTTCCTCTGCTTTTCCCTGAAAAGTTGAATTGTCTTCTTTCATGATGCAAGCCCAGCCTTGAACTTCAAACTTCCTGATCACTATCTCAGCTCAGGGACATCCAGCCGACTACAGGATTTCCATGCCTGGCAGTCTGTTGGCACCTCAAACTCAACATGCCCCAAACTGGTCTTGCATTCCAAATCCTAACCCCAGTTCTTTATTCCTGCCGCTACCCACTCTCATCTTGCCTCTTCCCTCCTACTCACCCCCAGATAGTCAGTCCTTCACACCTCCCCTCCGCTGACTCTCCTGCCACAGCTCTAGGGGAGCCCCCCCTTCCACGTCCCATCTGGAGACCGTGAGCCTCCTAACTGGTCGCCCACCCCCAGTCTCACTTCCCACAAATCCAGCCCCCAGGCAGCTGTCAGATTATCTCACATGCAAGCCTGCTCCTCATGGCCCTGCCTCAAGCCATTCCAAGGGTGCTCCCTGCTCTCCAGAGCACCTCAGCCTGCTGAACCCTCATTTCCAATTTGTCCAAGGCCAAGGGTAACTGGAGGAAGAGCACTAGCTTTTAACTGTCCCTTCCTAGTCATGCAATGTGGAGGCTCGCCTCCTCTTAACCTTGGTTCAGTGGGGATAACGGTGTGAGTCCAAAGAGATGGATACCAACCCTGAACCCTGCAGCTGTTCTCCCCAGTCCACTGCTGCTGCCAGCCCTCCCCCTGCTCTATGTGCATTACTGCCTCAACTTCCATGCAATCTTCCTCCCTCAAACTTAGCCCCATCCTGAATCCATCTACTGCCCACCAACCAGAGTAATTTTTCGTATTTTAGCCCAGGGTGGCCAACTTGCAATGATCCCCTGGCTACGCTTCTGGGATTACAAGTGTGTATCATCATGCCTGATTTGACCTTTCTAATGTCCAAAGCTGACTCCCTCCCAATTAAGATTCTGACTCCTTCTGGTCTTCAGGGTTTGCACAAATTCTACATGGTCCTGCCTTGATATCCACCCCAACACTGGGCTGCAGGAGCCTTATTCTCTCCCTTCTCCCAGCCCGCTCAACCATGTACCTCCCTGTTAAGATTCCTTTTTCCATCTCAGCTTGGTTGCCTCTTTCCCAAAGAACTTTCCTATCACACATGCCCTAACCTAACTACACTCCTTTCCTCGAGACCATGGTCACTGTACTTCCCTGGCCCACCCTCCTTGGCTTTCGTGCAAATGTGTTTCTTACCAACATGGCACTGAGAGCTGGGCCACCACCATGTTTACCTGGTGCAGAGGCTCAATCCATGTTTGGTAGGAGCATGAAAGGGTTGGTGAGGAAAGTCCTTAACCCACGGAAAGTCCCAGTCCCAGTGGGGCACTTATCAAACCCAACACATGCTACTCAAAAACATGGCCACAGGAAGCACAGCCGAAGTGCCAGCCCCCAGAGGAAAGAACGGACAGGGAAAGGAAACCTGGGGGCGGCCCGATTCTGGGCAGCCGTAAATGGGCACGGGAAGTTGGCTCAGGCTACAGAACAGGGTGACCCAAATGTTCTGCCACACGGTGGGATGGGGACTCAGGAGGCCAGGCACTCTCAAGGGCCTCAGGGGTTAGGGAAGGAGTGGGCATAGGTTGGAATCAGCTCTAGCAAGCCTGGGTCATGGGGACTAGATCATGGGGACAGGAAGGGCTGTGTCAGCCCAGTTTTATCACCACAGTCCCATGAGGACGGAACAAGGCTCTTGTCTCTACCACAAATGAGTAAGAGACACGGGATTCAAAGACAGATTTCTGTCTGTGCTCCCAACCACAAGCCAGATGGGTTCCAGGCAGCCCACTGAGGCACAGAGGCCTGGAACCCAGAGGCTGGAGAGTTCTGGACCAAGGTAAACACCTCTCAACATCAATCTAGGGTTGCAAAGGAAATGTGCAGAGACTTACATAATTTTCTTAAGGAGACAAAGAATGGTGGGGTATTCGGGATACATGTGGAAGAGTGGGTTCTTTAGAGCACCTCCCTTACAAAGCGGCAGACAAACCAGTCATCCACAGAAGAGAATGGGGTATGCTGGGGAACAAGACAGGAGGGTGGGTCACAGCGGGAAGTGAATCACCTCCACTCTGCCAGGAACTGCAGGCCCCTGATGCCACAAAGGGAGCAGGCTTATCCTGTGTGATTCCGCAGAGCAGAAAGGGGATTAAGGGAAGTTCTCTGGGAAGAGTTCAAGGCTGTCCTTGCAGGTAGTAAGCCTTCTGTCCCAAGAGACAAGCAAAGGCCAAGTGGCCATGACTACAAACAGTAAGACCAGGGCAGGAAGGGACCTCTGAGCTCCTTTCCACCCCACCTAGTTCCCAGATAAACCAAGCACCAGCAGAGGGGAAGGAGTTTCTCCCTAACAAAGTACTCAATGAACATGAGACCCGTGTTCTCAAGGTGCCATGTGCAGAATGCCATGGGGAATGTGTGCCAAGGGGCAAGGGAGGGGATAGCAGCTGGGGGTTGGTGCCCTTTCTTCAATATTAAAGCTCAGCTCTGTGTGTGTTGATGTCAACAGTGTTATTTAATAGCTCTTATATTTATGTGTTCAGGACACAGTGGACATCTTATATTTATGTGTTCAGGAACAGCTCCAAGGCCAGGATTCTGGCATCTTTACAGAATAGGCAGCAAAGGATGCTTGGTAAGTCAAGGCCAGGGCAGGGACAAGAGCTTCTTGGAAGGCTTTTCCGCTCTCCTTGAAAGTCCACTTGGCCACTCCCTCA
Organism: Dolichotis patagonum; assembly: GCA_004027295.1. Classification (NCBI taxonomy): domain Eukaryota; kingdom Metazoa; phylum Chordata; class Mammalia; order Rodentia; family Caviidae; genus Dolichotis; species Dolichotis patagonum. The sequence goes on along the minus strand of PVJX010002559.1, from coordinate 62,829 downwards.
ACTGGGGGCATCTCAGAAGCCAATCCTCTCTGGGCCACAGCAGTGACACAGTGGCCACCCTGCACACTGAGCAGCAGCCTGCTCCAGGCCTGGGCACATCCTGAGACGGCTGCATACCAAAGCACTGAAGAATCCAAGGATTACCATAGGACACCTGTCCCAGGGATGAGTGTAAGCGTCACACAGCATCTCATGACGTGGGTCTAAAATCCTCCACCTCAGGGCAGAACCAAGACTGCACACCTTGCTTGCCCACTGCCACCACCAGCTCAGAATAGCCAGAAAGACCAAGAACTGGACAAAGAAGCAGAGCTGATCACTGGGTGTATTGGCAAGAGGATGTGGAGGCACCATCAGGAAGGGCCCCAACCAGTGGAACGAGAGGAACAGGGATCTCATGGGGCGCCTCCAGCAAAGATGAGCTCCAGGGCAGCTTGGATGTCCCCTCCAGTGGCCTGCAGGGCCCGCAGGCTCAGCTCATCATCCTGGATGCCCATGTCTCGCAGCTGCTGCAGCTGGGGCTGCCACTGGCTCTGTGAAGAGAGGGAGGCAGAGGCTGTTAGCTGGGATATGGATGAAGACTTACCTCACAGTGCTGTCAGAGGAAAGAGCGGGAAACGGGACAGGTCCACAGTGCAGGGGCTTAGGAAGATGAAAAGATAAGCTAAAGATGGAAGAGAACAGAGCGCACACAGGAAAAAAGATCAAAGGAGAAAGCATAAATTACTCAAGGTCTAAATTCCGAAAGATTAAATTGCCCTTTCTGCTGCTCTCTGCACACAAACAGGCACACACACGTAAATGAGAGAAGGATCACATTCTACAACTAGTTTTGTTTTTCAATGATAGGTATTGAACAGCCTGACACGTACTCCCACCCTCCCCTAGACAGCCATTATTTCCTTTGAGGAAACAGAAATACACAGTTCCATATTTACCCTTTTCTTATACCCCTGTTCTACACCAACCCTACTCCTCTTTATTTCCCTAACATATCCAGTCTACCCTGAAGATCTTCCCATGCTGGAACAATAATGAACTTTTTAATAATTACATAATATTCCAACCCACTGATGTCCTTAAATCTACCAAAGCTGGGCTGTTTCCAATCTTTTCTATTACAAACAATGCTGTGGTGAGCAACTCTGCAAAAATGCCATTTTCTACAAGCACAAACATCTCCGGACAAATTCCAAGAAAGGGGAATGCTAGGAATTACATGGTTTAACCGTCCCCTGTATTTCCTTTTCAGTAATTAGTCTGCTCACTTTCCTATGTGTCTACTGGTCTTCAAGTTCCAGAATATACCCCTTTAGATGTTCTCCTTCATGTGACATGTATTACTGAGCCTGATAGCTTTTATACTTTAGATTGTGCTGCTGTTTGAGTTGTGTATGCCAAGAAGGTATGTTTACTTTTTTTTTTTTTTAAGTTTTTTGAGACAGGGTGGAACTGTGTAGTCTAAACTGGTCTTGAAATTACTATGTAGCCCAGTCGGGCCTCAAACTCATGGTGATCCTCCTGCCTCAGCCTCCTGAGTGCTGGGATTACAGGCATGTACCACCACACCCACTAGTGTTTATTTATTTATTTTTTTGGTATCAGGGATCCAACTCAAGACCTCACCCTTACCAGACAGGTACTTGAGCTAACTTCCCAGCCCATGTTTATTTTTATACAGCCAACATTTATAACCCTTATTTAATAGTTTCTGGGTTCTGAATTACAGCCATAAAAGGCCTTTTCTCCTACAGGATTTCAAGAAACTCAGCCACATTTTCTTCTAGGACTTTCACAGCTTACTAACATCCCTAAGTACACAACTTAGGAAAAACAGTGAGTTCACACATGGAAAGGAGAAGGCAGCAGGGAAGGATGCGAATGTAGGAGGCAGGCAGGCTAAGACTGCCTGGTGCAGGGCTTAAAGAAAGCACACATCAACCCGCACCCATTTGACAGCAGGGCGGAGCCAAGGAAAACTCTGTGCTGAGAGCTAAGTGAACAGTGGGGAAGGCAGAAGTGGGGGAAAGAAGCTGCCCATGTGTCTCGCATCCCTTCCCCTCAATATCCACGAGGGTCACATGGGATGGGGAAACCACACAGGCTAAATCCTATCCCTGCCACTTCATGGCTTTGTGAGTTGGACAAGTGGCAGGAATGGCCTTCCCCTGACAGGCTCACTGTGAGGAGTAAAGGAGGCCCACATAAAGCAATCAGCCCATGTGTGGAGAACTGTGATAAAATGCTGACACTAGATCTTTCACTAGTTGCTACAGTGACCTTCCCCTCCCTGGTGACCAAGTCAATCTTCTTTAGTTGGCATTCAAACCCCTCAGCTCAAGGCTTTTGCTTTGCTTCCCTCTAGCTCCATCCCAAGACCTTCTACATAGAGAAAGTCACGGATGTCCTGGAAACTATCCCTTCCTTACCACCAAGCCGTCCCTGCCTGGCTAACCTCTAAACAATTCTCCCATGACTGCCTCAACACCACTGCCAAAGGTTCTGCTGGCCTCAGACTGTATGTCAAGCAGCAGGTCTTGCGACATATCGGTTCTGTACCTGCCTGGTGCCCTCCATGGCAGGAAGGAAGACAGGCTGGCACCTGCACCTGGGCTCAGTACATATTAGAGCTTACTAACTGAAACCACCATGAGGATCCAGGCCAGGCAGTCAAGGGAACCAGGCCATGGTTGCTGGGGGAACAGGAACAGAAGCCAGCAATACAGCTACCCCTACTGGGACACACCTCACCTGTCATACTGCCATTGCCTCCACTGTCCCTAGAGTGAAGGATGCCAGTGGGAAGGACCTCTGGAATGAAAGACAGGTCTGGCATGCTAAGTAATGTGGTAGACATTACGTGGTAGGAAGCAAGAAGACTGACCTGGAGGTTGGGCTGTCCAGAGGCCTGCAGGGCATGCTGGAGGGCTTGGCTAAAGAGATCATTGGTGATGGGTGTCCCTGACTGGACTCCAGAGGACATTGGTGAGGTGCCTGATGAATGGCCCTAGAGAAAAACAGCAGTCAATGCTATCCTCAGAACCACTGCAATCCCAGGACAAATAGCCACCACTATCGCATCATCTCACAGCACTCCTGGGTTACCCGACTATCACCTCCCAACAGGGCCCCCGAGGAGACAACCACACAGGTATCAAGGTGGACAGGAAAGGTTCCATTCTCCTCTGCTCCAAGGAAACGGACTCTGAGTCCCTTACCCACTAACAGGAACCCATTACCCAGGGAAGATGCTCTTAGAAGCTGGAGTGACTCGCCACCAGGGAGCCAGTGACACCTAGTCCATCAGGGATGAGGGATGGCACATCACATAGTGGGAGGTTCTTCTAAACTACCCAACCAGGCCCATGCTAAATCCTGTACTTCTGACTAAAGGCAGGTAAAGGCACAGACCTGCTGCGCTGCAGTAAGAAATTCCCCCAGAGCTCAGCTCAAAGCAGACTGTTGACACTGGGGTCAACAAAAACAAATCTGTCTGCTACCAGGAGCTTCTCCCTGGCTACTGCCTTCAGGTTCCTGGCCCTCTCTCCATACCTGGGTGCCAGGAGTTGGTGTGTGAGAGCTGCTCTCTGGGGTGCTGGCCAGGGCCAGGGCAGTGGCCAGCTCGCTCTGGGTGATGGGCCTGGGCCCAGCAGCTCCACTGTATCCCAGGGATGCTGGGCGCGAGCTGGAGGTACTGCTAGAGGGCGTAGACCGGGTGCTCTGGGAAAGGAAGATGTTCAGAATCAGGGAGGTGACACCGTGAAATTCCCAAAGGAACCCCATGCACTCCAGGAACAGAAGTTCTATTAGAAATATAGGAAAGTAATAGTAGGATATGCTTTTGGACCCCAAAAGGCCTAAGACAGTAATGGTGAACTTTTTAGAGCTCTCACACAGCCTGCTGCAGCATGTGTGCTACAGGCTTGCCACCACTGGCCTAGGACCACCTCCCAGCCTTGGAAATGCCATGTCCCAGGGAGGGGCTTGTGCCCAGCAGCATCTCCCCAGAGGGCAGACAGCCAGGCCACTTACTGGGTGAAAGTCTTCCTCATCATCCGAAAGCCCTTCAAACAGGAAGCCACCTGGAAGAGAGAGAACAGATTTCAGGAGGAAGAATACAAAGGCACAGGCGCAGCTCCAGATCTCAGCTCATTATGCTCCAAATTCATACTTCATCACTCCCCTTGGAAAATTACAGGACAGATGCACTTCCTGACTCAAACTGAGAGCTCCCAAGGAACGCCCTCTGCCAATGCTATACATAGCTGCTGAGCACAGCAAACCTGGGCACTACCAGCTCCTGAGGGGCCCACGCCCGCTCCTCTGGGGCTCACCTGGCATATCCCGGTAGGAGCTAGAAGGCATGCTCCGAGAAGAGGCGTCAGCACCAGGCATTGGGGTGCTGCCTGCTACTGAATGCAGAACCAGGATGATGGCATTGACCAGGGCTGGGTGAGCAGGCACCAATCTAGAAGAAATCCAAGGGTGACTAAGAAGGAAAGAGTACCCTAGCTATGACAGTTCTGGGTGATCTGAGGACAAGCTGCTTATGCCTGCCCTGGAATCCCTCAATCTTTAGCATCTTCTCTCAGGAAGCTTTGTCTTGCAGATCTTCCCACAGCCACGGCAGCAAGGCCCTCAATTTCTGGGATCCAGTGCAGATCCTCCCTATCACCTCCAGCAAGGCATGATGGGAAACACCATCCTGGTAGCTTAGCAGTCAGCATCTGATCTAGATGCATCCCTATTGTGCTGTCAACCTTTGACAACCCCCTACTCCTACCACAGTAGGGCTGTTTTCTTCACCTGCAAGATAAAGGGACACAGCAGTACTGTTTTATGGACCTGCTCACGTGCTTCTCCTTTTCCTAACTTAGAGTCCCCCCAAGGCTCCCTAACATCTACTGAACAAAATCCAAACTACCTGGCAAGCAGAAGACCCTTTTCCAGGAGGATGCTGCGTCCTGAGCCTTTGCATCTGCCCTGGGGCTTTGCCATTTTCCCTGATCCCTTGATCTTTCTCCCTTTCTGACATATTTAAAAGGCAGATCCAAGTGACAGACTGAGGACACACTCTAAGAACAAAATCACAACAATTAGGATTCTGGCCTAACCACATGAAGCAAGAGAAAGTGACCTTCAATGATGGCTATACTTACGTATCCAGCATGTTGGGATCAGCAAAGACAGAGAAGAGATCCTTGTCCTGCAGAACCCCTGAAAGTGAACACGGATTCCCTCAGAGAGCAGAACTCTGGCCAGATCCAAAAGGACTTTAGGGCTCAGAGCAACCAGCTCAACAGAACCAAAACCAGCCCTGGTAAGAAGCAGAGGAAACAAAGCCCCAAGCAACACAACCCAATTACCCTCCACCTTGTCCCAGGGGGGATGCTCTGTGCTCCCCACCTCCCGTGCACTAAAGTGCACTGAGTAACGCACACTTGTTTTTTCCCCGCACCTCCGTGCTCTTCCCTTAGCCATCAAGATGTGCAGGAAGGCTTCCCTGACTGCTGGGATTTGGGCTAACGTCACCCAGTTGGTACCCTCAGGCCTCAATTTATGAAGTTACTTAGGCCATTATCACTCTGGAGGACTGAGAGGTCTTAGGGCTGGGAATGTGACACCTCTTGATTACTCTCCCTTTTCCTATAGGACCAATGATTCTTTAAAAGGTAGTCAGAGTCTCTTTAGACTCACTGCCTTTTCTTGCTTTCCCCCTTTCCAACTCCTATTTCCTCAAGTCCTCCCTTGAACGTACCTAAAGCGATGGGGTCACTGCTGAGGCCGGGGGTGGCCACAATGATCTGGTCCAGAGACTCCTTATTGCTGAGCATCTTAAAGACCTGTGGGAGAAGGAAGGCAGGCTGAGCATTGCAGCTAGCTCCATGCCTCGGATGCTCACCCTCTGCTGAAGGGCTCTGCCCTCTAAGTACACATCTGCACATCTATTGCTACATTGGAAAACCAGCCCGAGAAACAGATGAGCCTTTTTGCTCTGAGATCAAGGCGTACTAGAGGGGAAATAAAAAATTAGAAAAAAAAAAGCCACAGGAAAGCTCCAATCTCTGTGGTCCTTTCTAATACTTCCAAAATAAAGCTCTCATTACAAGTCCAATAACAAAGGTTTCACCAGGTTCCCCAAGTTCTTTTCAATCGCCATACAATTACTATTTTGCATTCGCATATATTAGGAAGTTCACAGCTATATTAACATTGCCTGTCTACTCCCCTACAGACAGACATCAGCCCACTTCCCCAGTGAGGAAATCTATGCTAAGGGTGGACAGGCAGGCAGTTCAGCTAAAATCAAAGAATGAGGCTGGGCAGAAACAGTGTGTGGATCCACCATATTTCTTCCATGAGGCTAATGTAAGGAAAGGGTGATCCTCACCATTAAAGGGAATCTAATGATTGCTGTCTCAGCCAATGCTCAGCTGAGACAGGTTCTTCAGAGAAAGACAAGGCTCTATGGAGGCCCAAAGACACCGCAGAAACTCCCAGAGGAACTCCTGGTTGCTTGGCAACAGGATTCCAGGCTCCACTCTAAGCTAGCATTCACACCCTCTCCCAGGACCCTGGTGCACACTCACCGCTTCCCTGTAGGAGGAGCTGCTGTGCAGGGCAGTGTGCAGCACCCGGAACTCCCTCTGGGCGGCCACTTTGTCCACAGGTTCTGGGGCACAAGACATTCAGTTACTCTGCAGCCCAGGGCCTGTCCCTGCCATAGACGTGCCAGCATCATTTCAGCATGTGCCCAGGGGCAGCCTGGTCGGCACATCCCTTCCCCCATCACCCTTTAAGAATCTGAGTGCCCATTCAGAAAAATCCACTGTACCACAGATGTGAAAACGGTACTGTCTTTTAAGTATTGTTAGTAGATGAACAAATTCAAGTTCCAGCAGAGGGGAACCTTACCACATGAAAGGAACTGTTCTGACCAACACCTCACTGCAGGAATCCAACACTTCTTCCATTTAAAAAGTAGGACCAGACAATCAATTTGGCAGACTTTTGTGCAGAAAAGAAACTTGCTGCAAGCCATCTTTTTTTTTTTTTTTTTTCTTTAAAGACAGGATCTTGCTTTGTAGTTCAGGCTGCCCTTGAACTCACAGACCAGGGTGGCTCCAAACTAAAGGTAACCCTCCTGCCTCTGCTTCCCAAAGGCTGGGATTATAGGTGTGCACTACCACACCCAGCATGGGTCACACTTTTTTTTTTTTTTTTTTTTGGTACCGGGAATCAAACTCATGACCTTGTGTTTGCCAGGCAGGCACTTAAGCCACTGAGCTAAATCCCTGGCCCTATGGGTCACACTTTTTAAAGTGTGGTTGTCCTCACCAAGGCCAGCCATTTGTGCTTGTACAGAGATACTGTCTGGTTTTAGGGCAAGGGCACCATTCCCAAGGCAAAATGCATCCCACCTCTGGAGTTCAGCAGAACAGTCATGTCCTCATCTGAAGCCCTAATCATGAGGGCTGTGTCTTTTTGAAGAACAGCATCTTAAGTATCATTTGTCAAATACCTCCTGAGCCTTAACCCTGCGCCTGGCTTTGGGTAAACCACAGGAATGTGAAAAATAAGAATCTCTGTCAGGCAACTCACCTAGGAGCCCTCCTGTCTCTCAGGAGCTGTTCCTATTTTCCAATAAATTTTCCTACTCTTAACAAGAACACAAAACAACACAAAAAAACCTCTGCCACCAAGGAAATCAAGGCAGTAAGAAAAGTGCAACTAAGTCAAACACAAACACAATTACCAACTATCACACTGAGGTCCCAGCAGAGATGTGGAACTCAGCTAGGGTTCGAGCCATCCCAGGGGGAGGGCTGGGAGCCTGTACTACCTCCGAAGGAGCCATCTGTGAGGGGCACCCGGGGCAGAGTCCGTGAGAGTACGCGCGTACACACATAGGAAGTGGGGGCAGCCTCCAAGCCTGAGAGAGAACCCGTGCGAAGGCAAGGCAGAGGAATGCGGTGCTCTGAAGGAACAGTGGGTCGCTTTGTTGTGGCTGGAGCTCAGGGTACACGTCAACTGGCAGGCTAAATGGAGAGCCTGACAGTATCTGTAAGCTGCCACAGGCAAGCACCAGAAAGATTCAGAGCTGACAGGTTCTCCTCCTACAGGCTCTCCAGTCCCTGTCATGGGAGAACAAAAATTGTGCTTCCTTTTGAAAGAAGAGTGCCAAGGCAGAAAATACCTTACGTATTGCCATGAAACACTTTCTTTCCTGAGCCAAAAATTTTATTTTCACCCCTTCCAATAAAAAGTCCATTTGTGGGGGCTGGGGATTTAGCTCAGAGGCATAAGCGCCTGCCTTGCAAGTGCGCAGTCCTGAGTTCGATCCCCAGTACCGATTAAAAAGAAAATTGTACAAAAAGTCCATTTGTTTCAAAAGTACATCTCCAGGCAGGAGATGGGAGGAAAAGGACTCTAAAGACCCCAAGCTGACAATCAGTTAAAAGGATCGGGCACCTCTGTAACAACTCTGAGCCAAGCGTACAGTTTGGGAAGGGAGGGAGCCAGCTCAGTGCACACGGGCTCTCGAGCCAGGAAAACCTAGGTCCATATCCCAGCTCCTACGTTCATTGCTAAGAAGATGACCTTGAAGAAATAGCTTTCCGACTCTCTTCATTGCTGTAACTGTCGAGACACTGTCATGATTATGTGAGACACTGCAAACACCTCACAGTAACCACAAACCTCCTTTGCTCCTGGCAGTGCCCCGCAGCCAGACAGCCAAGGGACACACCTGGCTCTGTTGTGACCTGGCCTTGCCGTTCAGTAAACAGAGGAGAATGACGCCACAGGGAACTTGGGGCATCTCAAGAAGGAGATGCTAGAGAGACGGAAAAGGATCTGAGCTTTGCCTGGGTAATTTAGAAGAAAGCAAGATTTTACTCTGGTTTGGATGCTGTCCAAAAGTGGGGGTGATTTTAGGACTGAGTTTTGTAATAATTATGGAAGGAAAACCAGAGCGAGGTGAAAACTAATTAGTGAAGATGCAGCAGTCACCCTTAAGAGCCAGGAGAAAAGGACATGTGTTTACTCTGTGGCCAGGACAATGTGCCAATTTTGGTCTCTGTTCAGAAATGACAGGAATCTTATTTTTGTCTTGATCCATGATGGTCTCAGAAAGTCCTTGTCTAATGTTGGTGACCTATGCCACTGTTCATGTTTCAACAAAGGAGTCCAAGGCTAAGTATCAAGTCAGCTCTTGGGTGTCAGGGGCTGCCTTTTCCCCTTCTCTTTTCCCATCAAGATAAAAAGGGTGATGCTTTTGTCCTTCATGTTTAGAATTAAAAAGCGGATAAATTTCAGGGGATAACTAGCCACAGCAATCACAAACATTATAAAAATACATCAAAATATCAGTTTAACAAAGCTCGTATCTTTTACATAGTTTTATTCTTACTGAAGACTTTAAGACATAAATGCAAAATTTAAATTATGAATTCCATCAGCTCTTTCTACTAATAAATCATAAAGGCTCTAAAGGTTTTATATATTTTCTCCAAGAGCTGCATTAATACTATTGGAGTAGTTCCCAGAAAATAAATTAGCCATACATCAGAAAGAGTTAGCTGATTGAACAAATCCCCCCAAGGTAAGAGGATCTGCTCACAAGAGAACAAACAACTACACTGCATTAGAGGAGCACCAGAAATTTCCAGCTATTTTTAAGGAAAGTAACAACTATCACAAAAGGATACAAAGTTCACTGAGAAATAGAGTTTAAATAGACACACATGCCTTATCCCATTAGAAAAGAGTGGATAGTGAATCTAGAAAATAGAGAAATGAATCTCCTACCATTAGTGGTATTGGCAATAACAAAATGTAACTCATGAAATAATAAAGATGAGCAACGCCCCTGGTAAATCACCTTGTGTTCCACCCAGCCCCAAGCCTCGAGAACAACTAGACTCTTCCCTTGGAGATATGACAAAAGACTCTGCTGGTCTGACGAAGGGTCAGCCCTCACTCACCTGGTTTCTGGTCAGGCTCAGGCCAAGACTTACGCAGAACGTGGACTGTGGACCCTGGCTGAATGCCATAGAAGTCAAGTGTCTGGTCATCTTTTAGCTTCCGGCCACAGTAGATCAGATCTAAAAAGAATTGTCCATTTATATTTTGTTTCTCAAAATAATGTAGATGTGTTTCTGTCCCTGAGAACTTTCTTTTGATTGCACAGATAGCTAAAGTATGACATCAGCTTTAAAAGATTCTTTTGTTTTAGACAATAAATTCTAACAATGATTGTTAGCAAGTATAAACTAGTAAAATGACAGGTGTGCTGGTACATATCTATAATTCCAGGACTGGGGAGGCTGAGACAGGATAACTGCTTCAAGTTTAAGGCTAGCCTGAATTACACATCGAGATCTTATCTCCAAAAAAAAATCATAAAGTTAGGTTGAGCACTGTAGTGCTTGCCTATAATCCTAGCACTCAGGAGGCTGAGGCAGCAGGCTCGCTGCAAATTCTAGACCAGCCTGGGCTACACAGTGAGACCTTGTCTCCAAAAAAATACCCCCAAAATAAATAAATAATAAATAAATAAATAGATAGATAAAAGGAAGTTATAGACTCCATCCACAGAAGAGCTCTGGAGTTTAATACTATGGACATGAGCCAGGTGTGGTAGCAAAGGCCTATAATCCCAGCACTTGGAAGGCTGAGGCGAGAGGATCATCGCAGGTTCAAGACCAGCCTGTGCTACAAAATACAAAGTGACCTCAAGGCCAGCCTGAACTGCATAGCCAGAGCCTGTCTCAAAAAGACCCCCCCCCAAAAAAAAACCCATAAATAAATTAAAAAAAAAAAACCTACAGACATGGCTCCATTTAAACAAAAGAAAAATACAACAAATAAGGATGAACCCAAACCAGGTGTGACAGAAGGTATCTTTTTCATCAGTTGGAACACTTAGCTATTAAAAATTATATCAACAGTATAATCTAATTATCGTATACTTGAATTCCTTCTTCCTCCTCTTGGAATGCCCTTACCATCTTCATTTCCTTTTTTCTGCCATCCCTCTAATCAACCAATTAAAAAAACAAAATCCTTGTAATCATGCCTTAAGATGGGATTACTGAGGAGCCTCCTTGATCAATAGCTTCTTTCTTAGCCAAATATTTGTACTTTCAGAGAACTTAAAAATTTCAGTTTAGGGGCTGGGGATTTAGCTCAGCAGCATAAGCACCTGACTTGCAAGCACACAGTCATGAGTTCGATCCCCAGTACCAATAAAAAAAAATCTCAGTTTAGGAACTTTGCGATAAAGTAGTTCTTTTACTGTGATAAAGTAGTCACACATGACTGAAATGGCAACCAATAATTTCATTATATAAATTGTGCTTCTCACTCAACCCTCACTTGTCTGGAGTGTTAACACTGTGAAAAAACAAATCTCAAGCCTTTAATTTACTTTTGTAATTCCAGAAGTATCTTTCCCCAAAAAGAGATCAAAGCAGCAGTCCAAACCCAGCCCACAGAGACTCACCAATCAGCTCTGGGTCTGGAACAGATTCCTGGAGTTTGCCAGCAATAAGCTGCTTCAGAAATGAAATGCTATAGCTCCCTAATGAGTACTCTCCCAGCTCTGTCTCTGGTAACTGAAGAATATATTTAGGGGCAAGTGGCTGGTCAGCCAGCTTCACTGCCAGGTGCCAGTCTGAGAGAGACATCCTCTCTCTTTCGCGCTCTCTCTTTCTCCCTGTAAAAGAATAAAGCCTTAGTAGTTGGACAGACCCCCTCCACCCTACTCCACTCCCACCCATCAAAGTTCTAAATGAGACATTTTAGTGTGACACTGATAGAGAAGTACCAGGTGCAACATCAGGAGGCCAGAACTAGAATCTGATGTCCTCTCTTTTTATTGTGTCATGGATAGCCAGGAATTGGGTGGCAGCATAGATTTTTGACAGAGAGGCAAGAAAGGCTCTTTGGGCATCAGTTGCATCGTGTGTGTGTGTGTGTGTGTGTGTGTGTGTGTGTGTGTGTGTTTGAGACAAGGTCTCACTATGCAGTGCAGGCTGGCCTTGAGCTCACTTCGTAGCCCAGGCTGGTCTCAAACTTGCAGTGATCCTCCTGCCTTAGCCTCCCAAGTGCTGGGAATCCAGGCATGTGCCACCATACCTGGCTTAGCTGCTTTATCTTTAAAACAAAAATAAACTACCATCCAAGTTAATAGGACTGTTGTAATGTTCAAGTGAGATTATTCACGCTCTTCCTTCTATATGTTCCTTATTTCGAATTTCTTCAACTCTTAACAATTATAACCGGTTTATAACAAGCCTTTCTTGCCTCTCTGTCAAAAATCTATGCTGCCACCCAATTCATCATTTTAAAATAAATCTTATCAAGTAACTTCTCTGCTTACAATTTCTCTAATGGCTCCAAACCATCTCTATGAATAGATCTAAACTGTGCAGGCTATCTTACAAAATCATTAGGTCTACCTGCCGCCACTTCTCACTCCCCAGTGGTTAACACACCTCACTACTTCTCCATTCAAAACAAAGCTCTCCGTCTTACACCTCAAATCCTGACTTTGCATGTAAGTTCTCTTACTTTTAGGCTTCTCAGGAAAGTCCTACCAAGACAAACGCAAATACAACCTCCTCTGTCCCCTTTTTTCTGTTATTTCAACAAGACCTATCCTCCCATTGCAAAAGGGCTACATCCACGTTTAAACAAAAAAAAAAAAAAAGCTTTTTGGTATCATTATAAAAAATATATAAATGTATTTCTGATTCCCACTATCACCTCCACACAAGTCCCCAATTCTTGAAAAACACTATAATTTTTTTTTGCCTTTGTTGTCCCTAAGTCTGACGTATATGGGTGCCTGGAGAGTAAGTCAAAACGTCTGAGGGTGAAAACAGTCTTGCAAGGCAAGCCCTTGTTAAAGTCATTATCATTGGCCAGGGATTTAGTTCAGTGGCTCAAGCGCTTGCCTGGTAAGCCTGAGGTCGTGAGTTCGATCCCTGGTACCAAAAAAAAAAAAAAAAAAAAAAAGTCATTATCATTGCTTCGAAAGAGGGCAAGAAAATGCGAAGTCTAATCAGCGGACTTCAAGGCCCAAAGACGATGGATAGGTACTGGTGGGGAAAGGACACCATCTGCTGGCCATCCCACCTCTCCTGTGGCAGCAGTTATCTAGTCAACCCACGACCCACACCGACCTCGCGCGAACAGAGCCCCAACGCCCTCACCCGTCCCGCGGAAGGAAGCCGGCCGCTGAGCCGCCGGTGTAAACACTCCCTCTGGCCCCCTCGCCGGAAACAGGAAGCGCTGCGCTGCACTCTGGGAGTTGAAGTTTCTGTTGTGGCCCTGCCCCCATGATGTAATAGACTCGTAAAAGGCCCTGCCCCTCTTCCGGTTCCGGAGAGGCGTGGCTCATGAGGTGTTTGAAATTTCTGGCGCGAAAGTTTCTTGGCGCTTTTGCTGGAAAGCCCCCTTCTTCCTGTCGCGCTGACGGGGCACAAATTGAAGTAGATGGGATTGGTGAGGGTTTATTTATTTATTTATTTATTTATTTTTGGTACCGGGAATTAAACTCACGATCTTGCACTTGCCAGGCAGTCACTGGTCACTGTGTCGCTGAGCTAAATCCCCGGCTTGGTGTGGGTTTTTGAAAAACAGTAAACACGCGTGAACCCCCGCGCTCTCTTGAGTATCAGTGATGCGCATTGATCCCGCGGGTCTGAGGGGACGCTGGCTGCTGGGTTCCCGGCCCGAAGGTGCAGGGGACCTACCTGTGGGGGCGCAGCAGGCCGCTCCAAAAGTCGCTATTGGTGTTGCTAAATTAGATTCCTGACACACCCTGAACTGAACCTGCAGCCAGGAAGGGTTTACAGTACAATCATTTAAAGACTCGACTTGGCAGGGGACTTTCCACTGAACTCGCAAAAAGAAACCGCGTCTTGTAGATGATTGGAAAGTTTTGCATGGCTCAAATTGGATTATGTTTGCACAGAAGTTAGAACCAGCTAAAATCGAAGAGGTGCTGCTGTTTTAACTCTACTCAAGGAGTTAGTTTAAGAACTAAGGAAAGTAAAAATAATAATAAAACCTAAGAAAAACAATAACCAAATAAAAAGCAAATATCAGAAATCGAGGTTGCCGAGCATGATGGCACATGTCTCTTGGGAGGCTAACGCAAGAGGATCACCGCGAGTTCCAAGCCAGTCTTAAATACAAAACGAGACCCTATCTCAAAAACAAAATCGAGGTCAATCATTATAGCCAAAGGCTGATCATGTGTGCACAGATGTAAAAACTGAATTCTTAAATATTGTAGAGCATGGGACTAGGGCATCAATTGAGTAGAATAGCTTGACTTGAGAGCAGACAGACTGCAGGTCCGGGGACGAAGCTAAGCACCATTCTCCTGTTCTCATAAATTGGGGGAGGCAGGCTCAGTGTCTCACTATCTGCAGACTTAAGCCCATGTTCTTCATGGTGGTCCCCAGTCCTGCCTACCTCCTCCCATGCTACCCATCTTTAGAGGTATCTCCATTTTCAAGAGTTCTTCCTAACTCTCCAGCCCACAGGCTCTTTGCTGCCTACTAAGGTACTTGCACACCATCCCTACACATTTGTGTGTGTGTGTGTGTGTGTGTGTGCGCGCGCGTGTGTGTCTTTGAGGCAGGGTCTTGCTATGTGGTACAGGCTGGGGGGAATGTCTCCTGACGCACAATGGGCTTTTCCTTTTTTACATTTCTTTCTCTATTTTTATTAGCACATGTTTGTAGTACATAATGATTTGGGGCTGGGGATTTAGCTCAGTGGCTTAAGTGCCTGCCTGGCAAGCACCAGGTCATGAGTTCGATCCCTAGTACCAAAAAAAAAAAAAAAGAAAGAAACCAAATTAGCAAATAAGTGCTGTGCTCTGAGGCAAGGTCCTAGAGAAAATTAAAACCCTGGACACAAGACAAAGATATTTTGGTGAGAAGAAAAGTGTGCAGGCCTCATCCATTAGCCAATTCACACTGGGATACATTGATACTCTCATCATCTCTCTCTTAGAAAGTGCTAGATGACCATTTATTAAACTTTCAAGAGATTATTTGGCTTGCCAGTGACTGTTGGAAAACAAATTATAAAAACAGACAGTTCACTGGACACAATAATGTACACCTGTAATCCTGGCACTTGGGAGGCTGAGGTAGAAGACACTGAGTTTGAGGTTAGCCTGGGCTACACATAGTGATTTCAAGACCAGCCTAAACTACAAACTTGGATCGTGTTTCAGAAAACAAACAAAAAAAAAATGTTATTGTAAAGATAAAATTTATTAAGCTTATAAAATCAAAATCAACATGAGGGTAGAGTCCTCAGACAGCTGGCATGGATGGACACCAATTCAAGTTTCCCACTTAGCTCAACCTGGAAGCTTTCAACCACTCGGCTGCTGACGGCAACTTCAAGATCAAGTGTGTGACCTTTGAGTGAAACCAGCCAGCCTGTGGTCCCCAATAAAAGCAGCTGCCTCTCCTCCCTCTGAAAAAATTAAAAAATAAAATCAACATGAAAATTTCTGGGTCTGGCATGATAGCCAATGAAAATTATCTAGAACTATTCCTGCTACAAATACAAATAAGATATAAAATAATAATACGCTTAGGCCAGGCATGGTAGTGCATGTCTTTAATCTCAGCACACAGGAGGCTGAGGCAAGAAGATAACCATGAGTTTTATGATTGAGAGCTCAGAAAGGTTTATCCTGAACCACATAGCAAGACCCTATTTCAAAAAAAATTCCACAATATTAAAAATTACATAGCTGAAATTATAGGAGAAACAGGAAATTCTCAGACACCAGATATGAAGGAACTGAAAATATGATATTGAGCTAAATAGTTGATGAGCGCTGCCTCAGAAAGACCTTTGAGCTTTATTTTAACACCAAAGCATCAAGTTACTCAGAGAGTGAAACTGACTTCCGCATGAAAATATTTGCAGCCTAAGTGAAAGGAAGGACTAGAAAAAAATTTTAAAAATCGTGTACCTGCACAAAAGGAGAAGAAAAGTTCTCCACTTGGCTCTAAAGCAGAGGGCAAAGGAAGGAAAGTCTGTGAAAAGAATTGTGTTCTTTGTAACTGTGACGCCTCAAGCTCTTGCTTTGTGTAAGTTTGAGGTCCATGCAACCTGACAGGAAAGAAAAAAGCCAATTAGTGATTTTACACAAGAATTAGCAAATATTCATGGAAATAAATCCTTGTAAAAAAATGAGGGCCAATAACAGCAAACGTGTCAAATAGTAGGAAGTCAATATGAAAGAAAATTTATTAAAGACACTAAAGAAGATGGCAAGGCTTTGTTAAAAAACGATTTTTAAAAAGTTGTATTTGAAAACAAAGAAAAAGAACTTTTAGGAGAAATATTGTCACTGAAACTAAAAATTCAACAGATGTGGATCTTTGATATTGCAAATACCCTCTCCCAGTTAATGGCAACACACCTCTCCTTTTTTTGTTGTTGTTTTTTTGGTAGTACTAGGGATCAAACCTAGGGCTTTCACACTGAGCTGCAGCCCCAGCCCTTTATTTTTTATTTTGAGACAGGATCCTGCTAAATTTCCCAGATAGGACTTGAACTTTCAATCCCCATATCTCACCCTTCCAAAGTGCTAGAATTATGGGAAACTTGCACCACCATGCCCAGCTCTCTTAATGACATATTAGAAGAATTTCTTAATTTTAATAAAGTCTAAGTAGTGTAATTTTGCTTTGATGGTTAGTGTTTTTCATGTCATATTCAAGAAATCTTTGCCTCCTCTAATTCTGAAGATAATTTCCTATATTTTCATTTTTCAAACCCAAGGCCTAGCATATGCTAAGCAAACACTGTACCACTGAGCTACCATCTGGTGTGCTTTCCATATGTTTTAACATTTAGATTTATGATTGTTTTCAAATTAATTTTTGTGTATTATGTGAAGTGACCATATAGGTATCCAGTTGACCTAGAACTATTTTTTTAAAAATCCTGTTCCCATAAGTCAGGTAAATGTATATATATATATGGGTCAATTATGTTGATGTTATTTTTGTATAACTATGCCAATACCTTACATCTTAATTTTTTTAAAGACAAGGTCTCCCTATGTTGCCCAAGATGTCTTACATTTTAATTTCCATACCTTTATATTAAGTCTTGATATCTGGTGGCATAAGTCTTTCAACTCTGTCTTGCTTTAAGATGGGTATGGCTGTGGCCCTGAAGCAAGGCCAGCAGATCGCTGTAGCTGCTGGTTTCAAACAGGAGCCTAAAGAGAATTCTTTCTGTGGTCTGTTGGCCATTTCAGAACTTTGGAAATGGAATGGTCAATTCATCAGAAAGAAATAGCAGGTGAGTATGGTGGACTTTGGGGGGCCTGCAGGGGAGAGACCCTGGTGCTTCGGGACCTGCACAGTGCGGTTGACTTGGGGTGCTGGGAGAACAAGGAGCTCCTTCCCTCTCTGGGGGGCAGCTGTGATCCTGCCGGCATGTGGGCTGAGAATCAGACATCTCATGTCGTCCTGTCCCCCTTCCCGTGTCCCCCTCCCCCCTGCCTAGCAAGTGGGAGCCAGTGAACTACACATCTGGTGAAAAGATTGGCTATGTTATTTAGTATGAGCTCTCCATATGCAAGGATAAGGACAACCATTTGGAAGAAAACAAGACAGTATGACAGTGAAGATCTCTGGTTGTCTAGCTTTGACATTTGTGCTTTCTTATGTCCTGTTCTGTTTTGTTGTGTTTAATTTTACTTCCTTTTAAAATAAAATAGAGAAAAATTTTAAAAAAAGAAAAAAAAGATGGGTGTGGCTATTTATCACTAATAGATGATAGTTAGTTGTCATTATTGTTTGACATAGGCTCTCATTATGGTCCAGGCTGGCCTTGAACTTGTGATCTTCTGGCAACAAACCTATTATCTCCCAAGCAGCTGGGGTTGCCAGGGTGTGCCACCATGCTTGGCTCTAAAAATATAATTTTATTGAATTAAATATATATTCAACAAAATTTAAATTATATTGCACATTTGCTTAGTAATCTGCAAATTTCAGTTAGCTTGAGTGTTTTCCCATATGTTCAACTTGTCTTGGAGAAAGTGATATTTTTAGTTTTTAATTTTTAAATAATTTCAAGTTTGAAATAAAGTTGTAGGGCCGGGGATTTAGCTCAGTGGCTTAAGCGCCTGCCTGGCAAGCGTGAGGTCGTGAGTTTGATCCCCGGTACCAAAAAAAAAAGAAAAGAAATAAAGTTGTAAAAGTAACACAAAGTAACTTTCTCCTACCTTTCACTCAAAGCCCCCAATTATTAACATTTTACATTTACCTTATCATTCTTTCTCTCTCAAATGGCTATACAGGCCATTTGAGAGCAAGTTACAGACATAGAACCTCTTTACCCTAATAATTCAGTGAATATTTCTAAAAACAAAGGCCCACTGTCTCGTAGTCATAGTACAACTTATCAGAATCAAGAAATTCATAGAGCAACGCCGTCTAATGTGTGGGTCTCATTCAAACTACATTAACTGTCCCCGTTAGGTAGAGACTACTCTCTTCTCTGCTGTTCTGCTGAGTTACATGGGAGAGTTCTACAGTCATTTTACCCATTTTGTCAATGAGTGTACCCATGTTGTCAATGGGTTTACCCATTTTGGTATTCCTTAGTGGAGAATGGTATTTAGAATCTACATCTGGCTGCTAGGTGTGCTTACTGCTCCTGGATGCCATTATTTCCGATCTATCAGAGTAAATAGGAAATGATAAAAATTTACATCCACACATTCATCTGTGTTTCTATTACACAGTCTGCCCAAAAAATGTATACATCAGGAAAAAACTTGTATAAATATTTTAATATTAAATTTATTGAGACATCATGAAAGTAATACAAGTTACCTTTGGCCTCTACCACTATAACAGGTAATCAAAATGGTGGTCATTCACTTTTAGACATTTATCAGTGTGGTGAACTGCTGAAGTGTGTATACAGTTTTTTGGTGAATTCCATACACATATATGTCATATGAGTTCACTTTACATAAACACCTATATATAATATATAGGAGTTCATGTCAATATACCTTAAATTGTAGTCCAACACTACAGGCTTTTTCTAGCCTTTCCCTTTGTAATTCTTTCCAATTATGTGAAATTTACCTTCCTTTTTCTCAGTATACTTACTTACATTTGTTCATGTTGAAACTCATTATAAAAAAAAAGAAACCGATTGTACCATAACAATGGACTTCTCCAATTCGATTTCTGGGTCCTTTTGACAGCCCTAGAAGTTTTTGATGGTTTCTTTTCTATCTGTCATGACAAGAGTTCAGGCTCAGGCACAAGAATGATCCATATCTTTAAGAAGCTCACAAAATTTTTGATGGAAGATTGTATTTCAAGATCACAGTGTAGGCAGTAGGAATGTTTATTGCTACTTGATTGCTCATTATTTCCAAACCACTTTTGTATGCAGAGGTAGAGCTAGGGAAAGTATATATATATTCTCTGTAACATATAGATTCTATATATATGTTCTCTCTCTCTAAATTCTGTATATATATTCTAAATATAGCTATATTCATAGAGATAACCTCATAATAGCAATATTATATTATCACAAACACTGGGAAAAGCTTAAACATTTTTTTGTATATACTCAGTTCATTCTACATTTTACTCATTTTAACACATGTACTGTATGTTATCTAGGCCTATACCTATTAAATACTTTACCTTTTTCTCTTTAATTTTTGGTTTTTGGGGTCTGTTTGTTTGTTGTTGTTTGTTCTTGAGGTTTTTGTTTGTTTTGTTTTGTTTTGTTTTGTTTTGCTGTTGAGGACTGAACCAGAAACAGAGCCTTCACACTGGCTACATTACCAGCCAGAAGAATTGGAGTGAATTTCCCAAACCTACAATAAAGACAGATCTGCTGCTGTAACTGGACAAGATAAGACAGGATAAGAGCTCTCTGTCAGCAGCACATGGGTGAATGTTGCCAGGGTCACCTCATTCACCATTCTACTTTAACTGTTTCTAGTGGTGACTAAACCCAGTGATTAACTGACTCTTCCTTTTCTAAGCTAACTAGAGGGTGTTTGTTGATGTCTTCTTATCATCCTTTTCCCTATCTCACTACCCAGAGTTCCTGGTCTGTTTTCAGCAAACCATACTTTTCCTTTTGGGGATTCATCTATGTCATTTGCAGGTAGTTTTATCCTAGATCTATATTCAGAATTCACCACATAGGCCAAGCCAGTCTACACAGCGCATTCTGAGTCCAGTGCTGGGTTTAGCTTGTTGGCCACAGTTTCTTAGGATCCTGACCCTCTTACTTCTTATTAGGCATAAATGAGAAAACATGTAGTTCTACAAACCTTTTGAGGATACTCTGGATGCTTGGTAATTTCCATAAGCCATTAGATCAAAATTAGCTCAACCTCTGGACCTTTCAGTTACTTAAGCCAAGAAGTTTTGTTTCTTGTGTAAGCCAGTTTCTTGTGTAAGCCAGTTGATAGTCAACTAAATCTAGCAAACTATTCTCCCCTCCTACTGAGGGGCGAATAACCCCCTTTTTATTCACCGTTTAAAATATCTCCTATTCCCTAATGGTACTAACGGTACTAACAGTATCAGTGTGGCCAATAAGATGTAAGGGAAGGTCTCTAGATAGTGGTTCTGGGAGCAATTAATTATCTGATCAAAAAAATAAGAAACAAGGGCAGACTCGATTTTCACATGCATTCTACCTTCCCCTGGCCCCTTCTCTCTGCTAGCAAAGCAGACATAATACCCAGAATTATGGCCAATTAGTAATCATGAAGACAAAAGAAACTGAGATTACAGAAGACAAAGGCATCTGATTTTTTCCTTTTTCTTCTTTTTTTTTCTTTTCTTTCTTTCTTTCTTTTTTTTTTTTTTTTTTTCTTTTAGACGGGTCCCACTGTGTAGTTCAGGCTGGCCTTGAATTCACCTTGTAGCCCAGGCTGGCCTTGAACTCACAGCAGTCTACCCTACCAAAGGTAATTGGGCTAATTAAGCCACTTTGCTAGGTTTCTGTGGAATACAGCTAAATGCAATCCTATCAAACAATTTAGTACATTCAAGTGGAGCTGGGTAATGGTCCCTACATTGTGTCACCTTGAGAAGTCTAAAAGCTTAACTAAGTAACTCAGCAGTTCCACATCCTGGGATGTAGAGGTCATGCCCTTAACAGTTTTAGG
Source organism: Dolichotis patagonum (assembly GCA_004027295.1). Classification (NCBI taxonomy): domain Eukaryota; kingdom Metazoa; phylum Chordata; class Mammalia; order Rodentia; family Caviidae; genus Dolichotis; species Dolichotis patagonum. The sequence goes on along the minus strand of PVJX010002559.1, from coordinate 41,600 downwards.
ATGTTCATGGTATCAACTTGAGAAGTTTAGGAGTTTAAGTGATTCAGCAGGGGCTACGGTCCTCACTTTGTAAACATCCTGAACCTGTACAAGAGGAGGGCAAGAAGATGGTGTCAGTGGACACTCACTGGACATCCAAGAATGGGGAGCCTGCATACAATACAAAGGAGGAAAAGAGGCTTGCTCCCCACCTTTTGCTCTTGTTGCTTTTGCTGTCTTCTACCACCTTGAACTTTTGCTCCTGTGCCATGCCACCCTGCCTTGGAGCCAGTTGATTATGGACTGAAACCTCCACAAACTATGAGCTAAATAAACCTTTCCTTCCTTAATTTTGGATATGAGGTATTTTGTCCCAGCAATGAAAAGAAAGCAACGAACGTAAGCTAGATGTTATACAACCTGAAATGGGGACTTTGGGCAGTGTGGGTCCTGAAACTACATTCTAAGATCCTTGTTATGCAAGGATCAACGATTTGATCCATCTGCTACATTATAGAGACACCCCACTTGCCACCAAGAGTTGAGCTCAGGAAAATATCTGGGGTCATTCAGAGTCATCACATGGCAGTGATTTCCTCATGCTTCCAGAAAATCCCTGAGGGGGAGAAGTTGAGCTAATATTGTCCAGGCTGAAGGATAGGAGGGAAGTACCACTTCACTACAGAAAATAAACTCTCCATGGCTTGCAAGCCTATTTTGAATGAGCATTTTGTAATTTGGAGAGTTACAGGACTGAAAAAGATCACCACTACTATGCACCAAACAGGAATGATGGCTGCCAAGCAGTACCTTGAAGGAAGGCAAGACTGGCATCAAGACCCTTTCCTAATCATCTTCCTTTAAGAACTCACCACTTGGCTGAATACTATGGCACATACCAGTACTCTGAGAGGCTGAAGCAGGAGGCTTGCAAGTTCAAGCTCATCCTGGACAATTTAGCAACCGTTGGGAGATGTTTCAAGACCCCAGTGGATGCCAGGTACCCTGCAATACCCAACCCTATATAAATTGGTATGTATATACATACTTAGGATAAAGGGCCAGGAAAATAGGTCAGCGGCATAAGCGCCTGCCTGGCAAGTACAAGGTCCTGAGTTCGATCCCTGGTACAAAAAAAATCCATACTTATGATAAAGTTTAACATATAAGTTGGGCAGCAAAAGATTAACAATGAATAATAATAAAACAATTATAAAAACATCATGAAATAAAAGTTATGCAATCTTTCTCAAAATGTTATTGTACTGCACTCACCCTTCAGGTGCTGATGGAACATGACACAGTGCCTCCATGACAGGACAAAGTGAGATGAATTACATAGCATGTGACATAGCGCTGGGTGACACACATGGCAGCACCATCTGAGAACCAAGCAGATCTGATAACCAAGATGGCTCCTGAGTGACAAGGGTGTGGCAGCACGTACAGCATGGATATGTTGGACAAGGAATGATTCATGTGCAGGACAGGGCAGCACCAGAAGTCATCATGCTGCTCAGAATAATATGCAACTTAAAGGCCATAAATTGCCCACTTCTGGAATTTTTCACCTAATATTTTCAGTTAATTGCAAAAACACTAAAACTGTAGACAGCAAGATTATGGGTAAGAGGGCACCCCTGTACTTTTCCCTCTTAGTTTCTGTAAAATACATGGGGCTTTTTTTTTTTTTTTTGGTCCTCTTTGTGCTGGAGCCTTGTACGTGCTAAGCACCTGCTCTACACTGAGCTACACCCCACCCCATGTGGCTCTTTAAAAATAACATGGGAGTTTTTCTTTTTGTTTTCTAGCCTACTGAGTAGTTTTGAAGTTTTCTTGTGAATTCACAAGGCCCGTGGGATTTTTTGAGGGGCAATTCTTTAACTCTTTTCAATTATTTACATTTACTGGATCAACTTTGGTTAAAAAAATATTTTCCTAGAAAATTTTTTTGGGGGGGTTGTTGTTTTTTTGAGACAGGGTCTTGCTATGTAGCTCACTTCGGGCTAGTCTTGAACTCCTGGCGATCCTCCTGCCTCAACCTCCTGAGTGCTGGGATTACAGGCTTATGTCACTTTACTCCACTCCTAGGAAATTACTTAATGTAGATTTTCAAATGTGACTTGTGAAAGCAGTATTCTAAAAATTTTGAATTCTCTTCTGTTTCAATAGTTGTATCTTGTCATTTCTTATCTTGCAGGGCTGAGGGTTTAGCTCAGCGGTGTAAGTGCCTGCTTGGCAAACATGAGGTCATGAGTTCAATCCGTGGTACCAAAAAAAAAAAAAAAAAAGCAAAATCATTTCTTATCTTGCATATTTACGTCCTTTGTTTTTTGTTCTTGATTAGGTTAGCCAGTAGCCTGTCTACCTGATTGATTTTTCCCTAAGGAAATGGATTGATTTATTCTTTTTAGATTTCTTTTTCTCTTTTCTTTTTTTGAGAGTCTGTGTTTTGAAATTCCAAGAGAATCCCACTTAACAATTAAGATCATAAGGCTTAAAAACTTCTGGGCTGGCTTTGAGTTCACAGGAACAGTGAACTGTCAGCAGCCATTAACATGTTTCTGATCCAGGGCCAGATAAGCAGAAGGGACAAAAGCAATTTGTTTTCATTGATTTTCCAGCCTACGCTGTTTTAGTAAACCTTTTTATATAAACGAAACAAACTATTTTAGAAGGTTTTTTGTTTTATTATTTTATTAGTACATATTTGCAATTCATGCAGTTTGTAATCATCTTGGGGAGTGGTTATATGTATACACTACAGCTTCTTTCTTTCTTATTTTTTTTAAATCTCCTTCACTTTTCCTCTTCCTCCTCCCCCCCTCCAATTTCATGTTTCATTCTTGTTGAGATTATTAGTCTTAGCTCATGTTAGGGCATATCATGTTTACCTTAGTTGAGGTTATTAGGCTCCTGTACATGGCATATCTCTATTCTACTTATTTCCTCTTCCACTCCACCTCACCCCACACACTTTTCCCCTTGGACCACCTCCCTGTTGCTAGACATCCATCTCCTAGGCCCCTTCTATCCATCCTTTATTATTCTCTTTGTTTTTACTTTGCCTCATTCAGTACCATATGGTGTTTAAGCTTGTCTGCTTTATTTCACTCAATATATTTTCCAGGTGCGTCCATTTCCTACAAATGTCTCAAATCTCATTCTGTGCGGCAGAATAGTATTTCGCTATGTATAGATACACATTGTCTTTATCCAGTCATCTGTTGATGGGTATAAAGGCTGCTTCCAGGATTTAGCTATTTCTAGTTGTGCTGCTATACACATTGGTATGCCTGTATTGCTGTGGTATAACAACTTAAGCTCTTTGAGGAAGATACCTAGCAGGGGGAATCTCTGGGTCATATGGAATTTCTAATTTCAGTTCTCTGAGAAATCTCATAGTGATTTTCTAATAATTCTGCTAGTTTACATTCCCACAGACAATGCAGGAGTGTTCCTTTTTATACCATGGCTCACTGGCATTTCTTACTGATTGATTTCTTAATGGTTTGAGGGGGCACGGACTGGGAATTGAACTCAGGACCTTGGCCTTGCCAGGCAGGCATTTATGCCATTGGGCTATATCCCCGGTTCCTGATTGCCATTCTTTCTGGAGTGAGATAGACTCTTAGCATTGTTTTAATTTGTATTTCTCTAATGTCCAGAGATGCTGAGCATTTTTTCATATATTTGTTGACCATTTGTATTTCTTCCTCTGTGAAGTATTGGTTCTCTTACCCATTTCTTGATCATTAATTTAAGTGGATTAATTTTTTTTTTAGTTCTTTGTATATTCTAGATATTAGTCCTCTGTCTGAGGAGTAGCTGGCAAAATTTTTTCCCATTCTGTAGGCTCTTTTCACTCTACTGATTGATTTTTTGCTGTACAGAAGTTTTTTAGTCTGATATAATCCCATTTGTTAATTCTTGCTGTTACTTCTGGTGCAGTTGAGGTTCTGTTTAAAAAATCCTTTCCTACACCTATTTCTTCAAGTATCTTACCTACTTTATCTTCCAGTAGGTTCAGTGTTTCTATTTTAATGTTTAGATCTTTGGTCCATTTTGATTCTAATTTAATATATGGTAAAATGTAAGGGTCCAGCTCTAATCTTCTATAAACAGATAACCAGTTTTTCTATCACCACTTGTTGCATAGGCTGTCTTTCTTCCAATATGTGCTTTTGGCCTCTTTCTCAAAGATTAAATAGCCAAATGTGTCAGGGGAAGTTTCTGTATTCTCAGTTCCGTTCCATGGACTCACAAATCTGTTTTTGTTCCAGTACATCTCATTTTTATCACTATTGCTTTGTAGCATAGCTTAAAGTCAAGTATTACTATGTCTCCTACTTTCCTTTTGTTGCCCGAAATTATTTTTGGTATTCTGGGTCTCTTGTGGTTCCGTATGAATTTTAGGATTCTTTTTTCAAGATCTACAAAGTATATTGCTGTTGTTTTGACTGAGAATGCACTGAATTTGTATAACACGGTGAGAGTACGGTCATTTTGACAATATTGATTCTGCCTATACAGAAGCAGGGGACATCTTTTCATTTTCTGATGTTCTCTTCAATCTCCTCTTTCAGAGTACTGAAGTTTTCTTTGTAGAGATTTTCTATTTCCTTGGCTAGGTTAATTTCTACATATTTCATTTTTCATGGCGCTACTGTGAATTTTAATTATTTTCATAATTTCTTTTTTATCCCATTCATTGTTGGTGTACACAAATGCTAATGATGTTTGTTGCTTGTTTGTTTGTTTTGGGTACCAGAGATCAAACTTACAATCTAGTGCTTGCCAGGCAGGTGCTTATGCTGCTGAGCTAAATCCCTGGCCTCCAGTTTACCTATTTTATTTATTTTTTTCGAAGAACCAGCTTTGTAGTTTGTTTTTGTTTTTATTTTGTTTTGTTTGCCTCCATTTCATTGATATATGCTCTCATCTTTATACTTTTCCTCCTTAATTTCTGTTTGGGGCTGGTTTGTTGTTGTTTTTCAAGTATCTTAAGATTTCTAATAATGTGGTCTGTTTGAGCCTGCTCTGTTTTCCTAATGTGAGCATTAACTGCAACAAGTTTTCCTCTTAGAACTGCTTTTTTTTTTTTTTTGTACCGGGGATGGAACTCACGACCTTGCACTTGCAAGGCAGGCGCTTATGCCACTGAGCTAAATCCCTGGCCTAGAACTGCTTTCATAGTGTCCCAGGGGTTTCAGTGAGTTGTACAATCACTGTCATTAACTTCCAGAATTTTTTTTTAATTTCTTGTTTGATTTCATGTTCCATTGGTTGTTTAGGAGTATATTGTTAATTTTCCAGGAGATTTTTTTCTTTTCCAAGATTTTTCCTGTTGATTTTTATTTTCACAGAGTGGTCTTATAGTATGCATGGAGTAATTTCTATTCCTTTATATTTATTTAAGCAGGCTTTGTGGGCTAGTATGTGATCTATTTTGGAAAAAGTACGATGTGCTGCTGAAAAAAAATGTATACTCTATTATAGAGGGATGGAATCCTCTCTCGGTAAGTCCATATGCTCGAGGGTATGGTTAAGATCTGAAGTTGCAGGGCCTGGGATTTAGCTCAGAGGCTTAAGCGCCTGCCTGGCAAGTGCAAGGTCATGAGTTCGATCCCTGGTACCAAAAAAAAAAGAAAAAAAAAAAAGATCTGAAGTTGCTTTATTGGCTTTTCTTTTTGTTTGGTTAGTCTATTTTTTTTCTTTTGTGAAAGTGGGTTGTTAAAACCACCTATGATTGTGTTTGGGTTTATTTGATCTTTTAATTTCAGCAGTTTTTGTTTTATGAAGATAGGCACTTAGGTATTTGATGCATACTCCATGTGTTTATCAGTGTTATCTCTTCTTGTTGGATTGTTCCCTTAACTAGTATGCAGTGACCTTCTTTGTCTCTTCTAATCAGTTGTTTGTTTGTGGTTTTTTTGTTGTTGTTGTTGCTGTTCTTGTAGAATTTTTGTTTTTTGGTTTTGGGGTTTTTTTGTACTGGGGATCTGACTCATGACTCTGGGACTGGGACTCTTAACTCATAACTGCTTGACAGGCAGGCACTTGTGCTGCTGAGCTAAACTCCCAGCTTTTTTGTTTGTTTTTTGGTTTTTGAGACAGGGTCTCACTGTGTAGCGCAGGCTGACCCTGAATTCACAGTGATCCTCCTGCCTTCACCTGCTATATGCTGAGATTACAAACATGCACCACGACACCCAGCCTCTTCTCATCAGTTTTAATTTGCTATTTACCATGTTTGATATTAGAATTGTTGAAACAAAAGACTTTGAAACAAGTGGGTATAAGGAAAGTTGTTCCACCTATCACCCTACTGAATATTCTTATTATTTTTATGTCATAAAATGAAGTCAAAAGCTAGTCTCATCCCAGAATTGAGTTCACCCACAGCCCTCATACCTTTCCTTGCCCATCCTACCCCACCAATAGAAATTCCACTTCTAGGAGAATCAGTTTCTGTTCTTGCCTTAATGCTGTGTTTCAAGAGCTAATATTTATAGCTTCATAAAGTCATCCAAGATTTATGGATCATATTCATAGAACCCTATAAGTGAGCCTTTTCTTAAAGAAGGAAAATAAAGAAAATCCATTCTTTTCCACGCCATTTATTTTGTACCTTGTCTTTCTTCAGAGACGAGGTCTTGCTATGTATCGCCCAGGCTGTCCCCAACCTCCTGAACTCGAGCAATCCTCCAGCTACAGCCTCCCGGAGTGGTTGTACCTACGACCACATGTCACCAGTTTCATGTCACTAAATAAGGACAACTTTCTCATGCCCATTTTCTCCCTAGTGAATGTGGTGACCTTATGTTAACAAAGATAGGTTGTAAAGTAAGGGCAGATCTTAGGAATGAGTGTGGGATCCGAGCCTTGGCATGCATCTACCAAGGCTTATCTTCCCAGTCTTCTCCTGAATTCCTCCACCCATCCAATACTCAGGCTGAGGCAGTCAACCGACCACTGCCCAAACATGGCCCAACTCTTCCTTCTATCCTGTATTCGCTGATGTCATTCCCTCCCCTTCCTCTCAGACTGATTACATCTTTCCTCCATCACATCTTACATTCCTCTGGAGACCCAGGGGAAGATTTCCTAAGTCTCTTGCCGCTAGAAAGTAATGAGAACCAGATGCCACAGCACAGCCTGTAGTGACACAGGGTCGCCATGGCACTGAGAACAAATGCTAAGGACACAGGACTAACTTTGCTGTGACTCCCCTTGTGGAACTGAAGCTGTGGAAAGACTTCAAAGATGTCAGTCAGCAGTTATTGAGAGATTTATTTGCTTCTGTGTTACAGAAACAATTCTGATGCAAGCATTCCATAAGGTGTCCTTCCCACTGCTCCCAAGACTCCATCTCTACCCACTGCTACAGGCTTCACCTGCCCCAGTGTGCCTTCTCTGACCCTTGATAGGATTCCAGAACCTCGGCAGTTCTTGTACCGTTAGGAGACAGCGGGACATCGTTCGCTGCCACTGTTAGTGTCACCCATGCACCTGAAGACATCACATTTCAGCGAGCAAGGATTTACGTTGGGATCTCCCTGCTTCCATGTCACCATGGGCATGCCCAGTCTTCTCAGGCAGGGAGGGAGGAAGTCAGATGGAAAAACTGGAGAGAACCTGCAGCATCCAGCAGGATGGCAGCGCATCATGGACAGTGGGCACAGGTGGACACACTCCGCCTCAGCCTTCAATGCCAAAAGTGGCAAACGCAAGGCAAATGGAGGAAACTGGGGGAGGAGATAGGTGGTTGCCCTCTAAACACTGCAGTGAAGGAGCTAAAGGAAGTGCTATACATGCCGGACAGAATAGTGGGCATCTTCTCAGACCACGTCCCAGACAGCCAGCGGCCAGTCTCCAGCTCCAAACACCATTTTCCCCATTTTCTGTCTTTTTATTTATGTTTTTTTTTTTAAAGACAGGGTCTCACCATGTAGTCAAGGCTGGTCTTGAACTCACTATGTAATCTACACTGGCCTCAAATTCACAGTGATCCTCCTGCCTCACTCTCCCAAAGTCCTGGAGTTACAGGCATGTGCCACTGTACTTGGCAATTTCTGCTTCTATCTGTATTACTTCCTTCTTTTTGCTTTCTTTTAGTTAGCTTTGCTTTTTCTTTCCAGCTTTTTGGTCCATTATCAATTGATTTCTAGTGGTAGGAGGAATTGAACCCAGGACTGTTGCACTGAATTATACCCCTAGCCCTTTCTATTTTTTATTTTTTGTTTTTGAGACAAGGTCTCACTAGGTTGCCCAGGGAGGGGCCAATCTCGTGACCCTCCTACCTCAGCTTTCCAGGGTGTGGAATTACAGAGAGGCACCCTGATGCTTCATTTGTTGTAATACATTTGCTTCTGACAACTGCATCGCCAGTATCTCACAGATGAAAATAATTTATGCTGTCATTACTGCTAGTTCATGAAATTCTGCCTCTTTGGTTTGCATTGCCCTTTTGACCCAGGTGCTACTTGAGGGTTTTGAAAAATTCTGGGTGGAAGGGTTTTGCTTTTAACTATGTTGTTGGTATGTAATATTACTACGCTATGATCAGAGAGTGTTTAGCTATTTATAAAGTGATTGAGGTTTTCTTAATAGACCCTTAGTTTTCACAAGTGTTTCTTTTGATCACCTAGTAGTTAGCATTAGTGGTAAGTCTCAGAGCCTGTCCTCCATATTTCCCCTCCCTGGATAGAGTTTCCTCCTTCTGGGGACAATCTGAGCTGCTGCCACCGTGTTTGGCCACCTCTAGGACCCAGCCGCTCCCCTCCCACCATTCCTGATTCTGTTTGCCTTTTGCTTTAGAGCTGGCTCTGTGGATTCCAGATATTTATCTCTCCATTTACATGTAAATTGAGCTTGGGGGTATCCAGTGTCTCTGTGATTTTGTAGGTGAGGGAGGGGGTGGTTTAATTTGCTTTCACTGTTGATCTGTACGGGTTTTGAAGGATTGTGAAAGGATTTAGGCATCTGCCATTGTTCTCTAGGAATCTGGGAGCTTTGTGCTTGCTTGCTTTCTATCCTATCTTTTCTTTGCTGCTTTCTTTCTCTTCATTCCTACCTTTTATTGATTCAATCAAATGTTCTTTTTTGCCCTTTCCTTTCTATGGACATTGAAGTGACAGTCCTATTTCTGTCCTCTTAGCTGTTGCCCTTCTACCATGTACATGTGCCTGAGCAAAGTCTAAAATTAATCAGCAGCACTACTTTCCTTCCAGCAGTGCGAAGACCTGAGAGTGCTTACTCCATCATCTCCCTCGCGTACCGTTGTTCCCTTACCAAACAATTCTGAGCATTTACTGTGTGTCATGTCGATACAGTGATGAACAAAAGGGAAAAAGGAAATCCTTGTTCTAATGATTTACATTTTAGCAGGACAGAAAAGATGCGAAATTGAAAAATGTAGTGCCAGACACAACGGTGCACATCTGTAACCCCAACTATTTGGGAGACTGAGGCAGGAGTTTCCAAGCTTGAGACCAGCTTTGGCAATTTAGCAAAACCTTGTCTCAAAAAAATCAAAAGAGCTGCGCATGTAGCTCAGTGTGAAGACTCTGGGTTTAATCCTCAATTTAAAAAACAAACCAAAAAAGGTGATTGCATAGTGAAAAGTACCAAGGAATAAAAATATAAAATAAAATAAATCAGGGTAGGGGGATATGAAACGAAGAGAGGGGAATGAAAAGCCTCACTAGAAGGCTAATTTGGAATTAGCCTGAAGGAAGTGAGACCTCATTATGCAGCCATCTTGAGGAAGAACAGTCCAGGCAAAGAGAACAAGGTAAAAGCCTAAAGGACTTGGGGACATGTTTGACAAGGTGGACTCTGAGACTACAATGAAGGCAATTAGGGGAAGCATGACAGGATGTGAGGTCACCCAGCTAGCAAGAAAAACAAAGTAGAACCGTGTATTCCTTAACTGATGAAAGTACTGGCTTTGCCAGGTGTGGTGGTGCACACCTATAATTTCAGAATTTGGGAGGCTAGGGCAAGAGGATCGCTCGAGTTTGAGGCCAGCCTGGGCTACATAATGAGTTCAAGGCCAGCCTGAACAACATAGCAAGACCCTGTCTCAAATAAACAAACAAAAAGTTTTGACTTTTCTTTTTTACGTTACAAGGAATCAAACCCAGGGATTCATGCATGCTATACAAGCTTTCTTCCCCTGAGCTATACCCCTGCCCCATGAGTTTGGTTTTTCTTCTAAGACAAGGCCTCACTGAAGAGTACTGAATTACATGGTCTGGCATATGTGGTATCAGGCCCTCCCAGGTTACTGTATTAAGACTAGGTTAGCTGGGTGTGGTGGTAAAGACCTATAATCCCAGCTCTCGGGAGGCTGAGGCAGGAGGATCACTGCTAGTTTGAGGTCAGTGTGGGCTACACAGTCAGTTCAAGACTGGCCTGAGCTACATAGTGAGACAGCTCAGTGGGCTGTGCTGAGAAGGGCTTGAATTCTGACCAGGTTTGGAAAAGCTCACACAGTTTGTTGACAGATCAGTGTGGTGTGAAAAAAAATGAAAGGTCAAAAACAACACCCACTATTTTAACCTTAGCAACTGGAAGAGCAGAGTTGCCATTAACTTCCTGTTAACTAGAATTTGATCACAGGGCACAGTAGGAAAAATTCTGCAAACTCTCCCAGTGAGCCTCACCTGTGTACAATCCCTTCTTTCCCTTGGAGGTGGGTCTCTGTTGGTTCTGTTCAACAAGAACTGGGTGGCTGTACCAAAGCAGGAGTCCCAGGAGCACAGCTCCCCCCCCCCCCCCGGGGTAGCCAAGCGGCAGTCAGAGATAATCTAAGCGTTGGTGCTGCTTTGAAGAGGAGGGGCCGAAAGAAGTCCCCCGCCCCGCAGCTCTAGAACTCACAGCAGCCCCCAAGCCCCTGCCTGCAGCCAGCATGGAACCATGGCTGAAGTCTACAGCCACAGTGAAGTGGATTCTGCCAACCCAGATTAATTTAGAAGCAGCTTCTTTCCCAACACCTCCAAGCAAGAGCTGAGCCCAGCGAATGCCTTGATTTCAGAATGGTGGGATCCTGCGCAGAGAACCCAGCCAAACCCATGCTTCTGACCTGCTGAACTGCACAGCGATTACCCGGGTGGTTTTATTGTTGTTTGTTTGCTTGTTTGCTTGAGACAGGGTTCCACTATGTAGCCAAGGCTCGCCTTTAACTTGCTATGTAGCCTCAACTGGTTTTGAACTCGTGGTGATCTTTCTGCCTTAGCCCCTCAAGTGCTGGGATTACAGGTGTACACTAGCACGTCCGGCTATGCAATTTTAAACCTAAGGTTATATACATGGCTTGCGTTATAGTTTTATTAGACAGTGCTGCTGTAAACTCCTTTGGACATCTCAAATTTCTCTATCCTGTACACTGAAATTTTTTTCTTTCGTCACTTATAGATTTAAAAAGGTAATTTGAGTCATTTGTAGGAAAATGAATGCACCTTGAGACCATAATAGTAAGTGAAGTAAATCAGACACACAAGCTTAAGTACTGCATGGTTTCTCTTACATGAGAAACCCAAAGCATAGATAAAAAAGCAAAGTGAAAGACAAGTAATAAGAAGGTAATGTTGCCATAACAGCGGCAGGAAAGCGGGCTCCCGGTCACACGGAGCACACCTGCACTCCCAGACCGAGTCAGGACCCTCACCCTCGCCCTCGCCCTCGCCTGCAGGGACTGTTGGGTTGATGAGGATCGGAAGCTGTGGGAAGCTGAGGGAGGCCAGAGCGCCAGATGATTCCGTTGTGCAGCGCAGACAATGGTACGTGTACCAGATTAATTTATCTTTTGAGGTTGGGCATACCACAGTCCCGTGTACAATCCAAAATTCTAAGCTCAAGGATTGGGGGTCGGATAGTTAGAAATCACAACCTGTATCCTGGAAGGTTGAGGAAAAGCCTGGCTGTCCCAGCTCAACATAACCAGGACTGGGCCAGCGCCCTCTGGTGGACCAGGGCGGCACTGAGCCAGCCCCAGAACCTTGTCTGCTCCCCAACGCCCCCCCCCCATCTTCCTTCTCCTGCTGCTGCCCCTGCCCCTGCTTTCCTTCAGCTCCTGCCCCTGCCCCTGCCCCTGGCCCTGGCCCTGCCCACCAGAATGATCTTCCCTTCTCGCTCAGACTCGTAGCCAAAGTCTTCACTGTGCCCCCATGTGGCCCCACTCTGCTGGTAGTCCCTCTTGCCCTCACCCATCTACCGTGCTGTCCCCACTCTGGTAAGCTGCATGCTTGTGCTTCCCGCCCTAATTACTTTAAATTGTAACTGCCTTCCTCTGAGCACGCTGTTTCTCAATGGGCTTGACTATGTGCTGTGGTACTCAGCACCCCACGGACACGTTGTGTGTTTGTTTGCTTGTTACACATTGTCGTCCTTGGGCATCCAGGTATCCAGGGGGATGGGTTCCAGGAGACCTACACCTGCAGGTGCTCAGCTCCTTCTATAAAGGTGTGATATTTACATATCACATTTTCCTGTGTGCTTAAATACCATAATACGGTGTTAATGCTATGCAAGTAGATATAGTGTATTGATTAGGTAATAATGACAATAAAAATTCAGCCCAGGTGTAATTTGTTTCTGAATACTTTTGACTCTGTGGATATGGAACATATACATACATCCTACCCCTCCTTAATAGAATGTAAGATATCAATATAGATATATAGATGTGTGTATATAGTAAAACATATATTGTATATATTTGCTTATCTGTTTCCCCCTATTACAATGTAAACTTTAAAAAACAAAAAAAAAGGAGGGCTGGGAATGGTGGTGCATGCTTGTAATCCCAGCATTCAGGAGGCTGAGGTAGGAGGATGGCTGGGAGTTTGAGGCCAGTCTGGGCTACATAGTGATTTCAAGGCCAACCTGAACTACATATAAGGAGACCCTGTCTCCAAATAAATAAACAAACAATTTTTAAAAAGCAAGAACCTGTTTTGTTTACAGTTGCATCTCCAACATCTAAAACAGTGCCTGCCATTTGGTAGGTGTTCGTAAATATATCTTAGATAAATAAATGAAACAAGATGTGAATGATGAATAGGCATTGTATAACTTTCGTTGTTTCATTCTTGGCTGGATATCCAGACTTAATCTCCATAAATTTATATAAAATTAATAAAATTCCGACTATAATTCCAAAAGATTTCTTTTAAAGTTGGTTAAATTATCTTAAAATTCATTTGGAAGGAATAAAGTACCCACAAATATCTGATGTTTAGGGAAAAGTACATTAAGTACCAAATATCAAAGCCACTATAATTATATCAACATAAAGTTGGTTTAAGAATGCATAAATGGCCAGGGATTTGGCTCAGTGGTGTAAGCGCCTGCATGATGAGTGCGAGATCGTGAGTTCGATCCCTAGTACCAAAACAAAGAACAAAAAAAACAAAACAAAACAAAACATAATACCTAAGTAAACCAGTAGGATAGAACAGGAAATCTAGAATAGGTATTTATAAAAATATAACACATGCTAGGCATGGTGGCACATGCTTTTAATTCCAGCAGCTCAGGAGGCTGAGGCAGGATGATCATAAGTTAAAAAAACAGCCTAAGCAACTTAGCAAAACCCCGTCTCAAAAAACAAAGGGCTAGGTTAGTGGGAAGGCCCTGGGTTTAATCCCCAGTAGTGCAAAACAAACAAAGAATATGACATATGAACAATGAAATTTTAATTCAGTGAGAAAAGGGTGATTGTATAATAAATGCTGCTGGCATTATCTGCCTGGAAAATAATTGGATCCCCCTCATTTTATACCATACGCAAAAATCTGGTCCTCAGGGCTATCTTGAGGCATATGGCCAATTTCATCATAGCTGCAATTTGGAGTGCACACTCTTAATGTGTTGACTTTAAAAAACTCCAATTTCATGACTGCCCAGGCCCAGCAAGGAGGAAAACCATGGTGGTCATCAAAAGTGGGGCATTGGACAACTCCTGGCCCTGCTAAGAGAGAGAGAGAGAGAGAGAGAGAGAGAGAGAGAGAGAGAGAGAAGGAAAAGGAGGAGGGGGGGGGGAAGGGGAAGGGGAAGGGGGAAGGGAAAGGGAGGATGTTGGAGCCTGGGCTTGAGGAGGGTTCTCCAGGGAAGTAGGGGTGATGGTGGCAGCCACACAACTGGGAACATCAGAGTTTGAGGAGAGGAAAGGACAGAAGAGGAGAGGGTTCATGGAGAAGCAAAACAAGAGACTGATCGAGTAATGTTATGGCTAATGGGAGCCAACTTTCTCTCTATTAAAAATGAAAGGACAAATAACAAATATAGGAATGCAGAAAGTAAAATTAATCCTGTGGTGTTGGCTTGGAATGGGAGGTACTGGGGATGAATTAACGCTTCTCATTTTATATAAATGGATAAAATGTATGTGTATGTGTATTTCATAGATCTGTCCTCAGAGAGGCACTGAAGCAGGGGCATTCTAAAACAAGCAGCCCCCCAGTGCTCAGATCTTAGAATTCTGATTGCTAAAATGGCTGGAAGACACAATCTTAAGCAAATTAAGTAACAAAGCTAACATCACTAGTAATGTAACAGATTGAAATTATGCACTGCCTGACAGGATGCCACAGGGAGAAGAGAATCATTTCTGTGCTATTTCTGTCACAGGTGCATAACTTGATTCCGGTTATGAGGTTACATCAGACATAACCAGATCAAGGGACCATCTACAAAATAATTGGCCTGTTATCTTCAAAAGTGTCATGAAAGTTAAGGAAAGACTAAGGAACTATTCCAGACTAAAGAAGACTAAAGAGGGATGAAAAGCAGAAGCGTTGTGTGATCCCAGGCTGGATTCTTTTTCAAGGACATTCTTGGGACAATTGGCAAAGCTTGAATGGGGTCTATTGGTGAGACTGTAGCAAAGTAACATCATCGATGTTCTGGTTTTGATGGTTGTATTGTGCTCATGTGAGAGTATTACTGCTTGTAGGAAATTAACAAAGTATTCTCATGAGTGATGGCATATTGTTGGCAACATACTCTTTTCTTCTTTCTTTCCTTTCTTTTTCTTTTTTTTTGTACCAAACATTTTTTTTTTGGTATCAAACTCGCGACCTTTTGTATCAAACTCATGCTTGCCAGGCAGACACTTATGCCACTGAGCTAAATCCTTTTTCTTCCTTTCTTCCTTTCTTCCTTTCTGTGGGGCTGAGGATTGAACCCTGGACTTTAGAGCATGCTAGGCAAATATTCTACCATTGAGCTGTACCCCAGCCCCTACATACTCTTAAATGTGTCAAGGCAAAAAAGAAAAAAAGTTTTGCACTAGTACTGTAATTTTTCTGAAAGTATAAGATTATTTTCAAAATAAAAAGAAAGGAGAAATGTCTTTTGACAATCAATCCAATGGGAGGAAAATATACAACAAATTGACATATGTACAATTTGAATTTAGTTATGTGTGCCTGTATACATATTTCAATACAAAATAATTGTCACCTCTCAGAGGAATGATATGATACATTTCTAGAAAGAAAGGATCCAGGCCTGTAATCCCAGCACTTGAGAGGCTGAGGTAGGAGAGTTGTGGCAAATTCAAGGCCAACCTGGGCTACAAAGTGAGGTCAAGGCCAGCCTGAACTGCATAGTAGGACCCTGTCTCAAAAAAAGATAAAAATAAATAAATAAATAAATAAATAAATAAATAAGACTCGGACACAGGAAGTAAAGCTGTGATCATCCATACCAGTGATCCGCGTCACCCATTCTAGTGTGGTTCTACACACTTGTGGCAGGGATTCATTCGTAAAGGTCTGAGGACAAAAGGGGGGCCCTGAGCACCACTCTGGTTATATTGTTTCAATGTGTACTCTGTACCCAAAAAGATGGCACCTCCATCTTTGCAATTCTGCAGGATGGCACACCCACCTTTGGGGGCTCAGATTCCGTTGTGCCTTCTGAAGGCTGCCCGCACCCCACCATCTTCTGGATGGTGTCACATAGAGTATAGCCAGTCAACACCACAGTCATGGCTCTCTAGTCTGGTATAATTATATAGGATCCTTGCAGTGGCTCAAACTCCCATAGTCTCATGGATGGTGCTGTTAGCTGAGACCCTGTGGGTAGGCAAAACAAACCTATGGCTGGAACATTGTCTGCTCCTCTGAAGAGGAACCTCTGAACCTTCCAGAATGGAAAGGGTCCAGCATGGTCAGATTGGTCTCCTGAAGGAATGATACCAGATCCACAGCTGTGCATTTGTTTTGGTTCCTGGGGGCTGCTGGACATTTGGCCAGAGCAGTAGTAGCTACGTCGGCCTCAGTGTGAGAGTCTGTGCTGCTGGTCTCATGGATGGTCTCTGTCTCCATCACTGTGGTCACGTTATTCATGAGCTTTTAATGCCAAAGCTAGGTGGCTGATGACAGGAGCTGGCTTTGGTCAACTGGCTGAGTCATTTTGTGTTCTTAGTTATTCAAAGCCTTTCTTAGGAGATGCTCCCTGGTAGTACAGTCCAAATATTGAATATTGTAATTCAAGTGTTGTAATCCCTTTTCTAATCTTCCTCACAATTTGGAAAATTATATTTGTAATCCCTTTGAAATGTTATTGGAATCCAGGCAAGTTAATTCCAATGTACTATCTGCAATGCAACCCATGGTGAGAATAAAGACACCAAGACATTTTCAAAGTTAAGGGAAGCCAAAGAATCTTAAGCCTGATCCAAGTGAGGATATGTGGACAAAGGCCTTGATTCAAAGCCTCTCCCGGAATTTTTTATCTTGTGAAGAATGGGAAGGCTTGAGGATGACAATGAGGATGGCAGGAACTACATAACTTGAGCTGGCTAGCGAGGTAAGGAGAAAAGCATCTCTGCAAAATGCAGAGACTATGACACACAGAAGGATCAGTCTGCATAATTCAACTAAGGTTGCATCCGAATGGCTTTAGGAGGCTGTTGCTTCAGTTTCTGATATGTAAACCTTTGTGCCCTGGGGGATCATAGCTTCTTACTTTGAGGCTCGTGTCCTGCTGACATTCCTGGAGCTGAGTGGCTCTGCCATCCCACTGTACTCGGATCTTTTACAGACAGTACTATGCGAGGAAACAGGAGACTGTCAGATTGGCCTTAAAGATTACATATAAGTACGTCAGTTGGTCTTACTTGCACTGCTTAGAGCCAATAGAAGAGAGAAGGAAATACCATAGCCAGCTCTGACATATCAATATATGGAAATAAGACTGGATTTAACTAACATTGCAGCAATTGTTCTGCATTCAAGGAGAGGTGCCCATGTAGTCTTCTACACCCTGCTGGCCAATAACATGTGTTATAAAGATCATTACACATCACACTCACTCCCATATATCTATCCACACAGCTCTACCCCAGACCTCTTTGTCTCTGATCTTCTAATACTTTCTTTCCAGACTCCAGATTAGTCAACCAAACATTTGCCACTGTCTATGAGTCTGTTGTATAGTCATCCTTTGTATCCCTGGGGAACTGGCTCCCAGACCAAGGAGCCAAGGAACACCAAAACCAACTAGTACTCAAGCCTCTTATGTAAAATGAGGTAGTATGTGCGTATAACCTACACATGTGTTCCCATATGCTTTAAATCACCTCTAGAAGACATAATATCTAATGCATGGCAAATGCTATGTAAATAATTGTGATACTGTATTTAGGAAATAATGACAAGGAAGAACATCTGTATGTGTGCAACACAAGATGCAATTTTTTTCTGAATATTTTCAATTTATGGTTGGTTATGAATGGCTGACTGGATTCTAATTTAGGGCTACTTTTGTTTCTGTATAAAGCAGATTAGTTAGTGCCTGGCCCAAGTGCTGCACCTGAGAGGATTCCCTGTTACTATTGTCTTTCAAGGTCATTGTTAAGTGATGCTGCCCATTGACCATTAGTTGCTTATACTGATATACTAAACGGATCCATCAGAAATCAAGTACAGGCTTCTGTGTCCTTCAGCTGGTCATCTTGGGTTCCTTATGAGGTCATATGTATGATTGGGAGAGAGCTCCTGGTTCTATGGTGTGGAGACTGTGAGATTATAGGCTATGTGTTCATCCTTTCTGATCTCACTTGTGATTGGTACTCTACGTGTATCTTCAGTATTATGGATTATTGCTGGATACTCCTGATCTTATGAATCAGTGGTTCTAAGAGGACTAAAAGCATGATGGGAGTATCGAACTGCATAG
Source organism: Dolichotis patagonum (assembly GCA_004027295.1). Lineage (NCBI taxonomy): Eukaryota > Metazoa > Chordata > Mammalia > Rodentia > Caviidae > Dolichotis > Dolichotis patagonum. The sequence goes on along the minus strand of PVJX010002559.1, from coordinate 23,426 downwards.
TCGCTTCGTGTCTCATTCTCAGCTATTCTTTTCCTACCAAGGCCCAGTAGCATACCAGAATTGTTTTCCAGAGTGTTTAATTCTCTGCTGCAAAAAAAAAAGGTCTTGCTGCAGAGACTAAAGACCCTTCCAGAGCTTGACAAAATTATAATCACATGCCCATGGTGATTAGTCTAAAAATTATCATAATGTCTTCTCCCACCTCTGATCATCTCCAGCACTGTAGGTTCTCCCAAATTGTATAGTAGCAGGGACCTATATCTTTGCCCTGTAGCCTGTTTTTTTTTAAATTTGTTTGTTTGGTTTTTGTTTTTTTTGGGGGGTGTACCAGAGATCAAACTCAGGACCTCATGCCTGCCAGACAGGCACTGAGTCAAATCCCCAGCCCCGCCCTGTTACCTGTATCTCCTGCAAAATTCTGTCATGCTCTATCATGCAAAACTGTCACCTTTCATGATACCTGATATGTCACCTGAGCATTGCTATGCTCCAGAACCTGAAAAGACCCACCAGGTGTTGTGCTTTTTATTGGGGGAAGGGAGTAGGAGGTATGGTACACAGTAATTTGTCTTTTACTTTAGTAAGATATCCCAACATGCCCATGGTAATTGGTCTAAAAAATTTTATGGATATCTAAGGCTTTGGAACCCTCACAGAGCTCCCTGTAGAGTGTGTGCACCTTACACAGGCCTCCAGGGTCCTATCCAACTCTTGTTTATCTGGGTCACTGCCATAATGTCATCAGTGCAGTGGATCAGTGTGATAATCTACACTCTTTCCATATAGTCCAAATCACATCAGACTAAATTATGAAAGAGTAGGAGGCATAACCCTGGGAGAACATTGTGTGTATCATTGTCCATTCCATGTAAATGGAAACAATTTCTCTATTTTTTTTCCTTAATTGGGATAGAAAAGAACACATTTGCCAAATCAGTGATTAAGGCCACAGTAGCCTGTTCTAGCAGGGATATCACATGGCATGTCACCTGCAATTGGGGCTACAGTACATAGTTGAACTTATGGCAGCCAACTGTCACTCTGCAGGAGTGAGTCACCTGGTTTCTGCTAGGTCAAGAATACGGGCACAAGAGGAATCCAATAAAGTCAAGAGTGGTGAATGAAACAATAATATGATAGAAACCACTATCCCTGGATCCTTCCTATCCTTAAAGATGGAACCAACTAATTTCTATTACCCCTGCCCCTAGCGCCTTCCAATGTTGACCCCCACTTCCAGGAACAAAACAATTCCAGGGAAATGACTGGGCTGAAGGAGCCAAGGGACACTGTAGGCCAAGTTCAAGACAAAGTGCCAGTTATTACCTGGCCCCTGGGTGTCTCCTCAGCTCTCATGGGCAAGAGGCCGTGCTGATACTTCAGGTCTCTAGCCTCAATGTCACACAGGCCCTGCATATGATTACAAGCCTGATATGATTACAAGCCTGACAACAGGCTCATGCATGGACACTGGGAAGGGACTATGACTTCTTGGGGCAATTGCCTTCTACCTGCCAGTCACCCATCCTAATTTCTCCTGCAGTACTAGCTGAATGGTATCCTTGACCACTGCTCATCTGTTTGGCCCCAAGAACACTTTGCTCTTGGTATCCTCTCCATCTCTCTCTGAGCAGGTGCTCATGGCTGCCCGCCTAACCTTACCAGCCATTATGATCACTGTCATTGCCTGGCTTCTGAAAGTTAAGCGCTGTCCCCTGGCCTTTCTTGTTCCTGGGTGCAATGAGCCTTGTTGCTGTCAGTAAACCCAGTTCTGTCATCAGTCCTGGCCCACAGAAGGGAGCCACCACTTGAATTTTAGAGCATCACAGCTCATTGGTGTCTTCCGGGCCTTCCCATAAAACATAATTACATGATAGTTCTGTGCCCGCTGTCCTTCTACAACCATAGATTCATTGATCTGGTTTTTTAGTTTACCTTCTAACTGTGTTCAAATATACGCACCATAAAATGTGCTATCTTATCCTTTGTTTTTTCAGTACCAGGGATTGAACCCAGGCTTGCAAATGCTAGGCAAGTGCCCAACTACTGAGTTACATCCTCAGTCCTTTTTATATTGAGATGGGGGTCTTACTCTGCTGCCCAGCCTAGTCGGGAAATTGTGATTCTCTTGTCTCAACCTCCAGAATAGCTGGGATCTTAGTAGTGTACCACCATGCCCAGTTGAACTATTTTTTCTTTTTTTAAAATTTATTTTAAAGAGAATAAAACAAAACAGTAGAAAACAAAACAATAAGAATGATACTGGCAAAAGCAAAACAATAGGAATTCCACAATAATTATTATGTGTGTATTATTATTCTCTAAATAGATTCTCAAACTCCCAGCTTTAGGTTTGCAAAGTCAATCAAAAACACAAGCATTAAGTTCTTTACTTCAATTGCTATCATCTCAGCCTGCATTCTTCGAAATCAGCCGATTGCTTGGGTCAGGGATGGAACTGGGATATCTTCCGTCCCTGCCTATGCACCTGCAGCCCAGGCCACTGCTGCCGCACCAGAGGGTGCTGCTCTTTCCCAGGTCCTTCCCTCCCAGCAGGCCAATCACTGCTGGCACACAGGAGGGTGCTGCTGCTTCCTTGAACTATTTTTTTTATTTTTTTAACTATTTTTTAAATGTGTATAATGTTTCATTGTATGCATATACCACATTTTTAAAAATCCATTCATTCATTGATGGGCATGTGAGTTATTTCTACCATTTAGTCACTGAGAATAATGATGTTATGAACAGGGTATGTCTGTTTACCTGCTTTTGAATTTTATGTGAATGGAACAAATTATAGCATGTATAGTCTATTGTGTCTGGTCTCTTTCCTTCAGTGTTATATTTGTTAAACTCATCTTGTTGGAGGCAGTCATGGTTTATTCTTTCTCACTGACATACAGTATTCCATTGTATGATCGCATGTAGTTTGTCTACCACTGGTGGGCAGTTAGGTTTTTTCTGGGTTTTACCTATTATGAATAGTGCAGCTATGGATATTCTTGTTCATGTCTTATACATATGTATGTGTTTCTTAGGGTAAACACCCAAGGAATTAAATTGCTGAATTGTTTAGTTTTACTAGATACTGCCAAACAGTTTTCCAAAGTGGCTATGCTGATATATTCTCTCAGAAGCACTGAGGAGTGTTTCAGTTGTTTCATAGCCTCAGCAACACTTGCTATCTTCAGTTATTTTTTTGGTACCGGGGGTTGAACTCACAACCTTGCGTTTGCCAAGCAGGCACTTACATCGCTGAGCTAAACCCCTGGCATCATCAGTTATTTTAACTTCAGTCTTTCTCATTAGTATAAAGTGATATCTCATTGTGTTTTTAATTTGTATTTCCCTGATGACTAATGAGGCTAAATTTTTTTCATGCTTATCAGTCAGTTGGATATCCTCTTTTATGAAATGCTTGTTCATGTCTTTGCTCTTAATTTGTCCTTTTTTTTTTTTTTAGACAGGGTCTCACTAAGCAGTTCAGGCTGCCTTTAACTCACTGTGTAGCCCAGGCTGGCCTCAAACCCATGGTCTGCTGATTTCTGGACTTACAGGCATGCTCCAGCATACCCAGCTGTTTTATTTATGGATTTGTGGTATTATAGGAAGATGTAGATGTTTTTCAAAGGGTAACACTCCACTTCAGAACCACAAGGACTCTTCTGGGCATCGCAACAAGTTACATACAGCATCTTTTCTTGTCTCCTACACAGATGTGTATACGTGTGTGTGTGTGTGTATTCTTTTCTTTTGCTTTTTTTTTTCTTTGATACAGATCTCTCCTATGTAGTCCAGGCTGGCCTTGAACTCATTGTGTAGCCCAGGCTGGCTTCGCATAGCAATCCTTCTGCCTGGGCTTCCCAAGTGCTGGGATTATAGGTGTGCTGGCTTCTAGTCGCCCTGTGGAATAGGCCACCATGCCCTGCCTCATGTACTGTGTGTCTTTGTGTGTGTGTGTGTGTTCTTTATAAGAGCTCACCACTGGATATCTGCATTGTGAATGTATTCTTCCTCTCTGTGGCCTACCTTTTCCTCCCTTAATGAACAATAGTTTGATGAACAGTAGTTCTTCCTTTTAATAAATTCCAATTATCAATCTTTTTCTTTATGGCTAGTGCTTTCTATGTTATGCTTACTGCCTACTTTTAAAATATGCATAAGAATAAACGTATATCTAGTGAATAGGAATATCCTCCTGTGACCCACCTAAAACCTCCTGGAAAGCACCAGTGGGCCTCAGTGATGACCTGAACGAGGGCCAAACCACCAAGCGGAAGCTCGATGTCTCACCCATGCCCTTCCCTGCTCTGCATCCTGCCACTCCCCAAAGAATGGTGTAGCTGCCCACTCTGCAATGATATCAGTGGCTCTGGAAACAGCAGTGGGTCAACCTTGTGGCAGATCCTGTTCCTTTTTCCCACCAGAGACTTGATTTTCTTCAGGTTCCACCTCCTTCACAAAGCTCTGTGCTTCAAGAAAGATGGGCACACCCTGAGTTACCAGAGGGATACCCTGACTGCTCCATCCAATCCCACTGCTCAGTGCTCTTGCCTTGTGTGTGGACCCAGTTCTGGCTCACAACGCCAAGAGGCTCCTGGGAAAGAGCAGGAGGAAGAGGCCCACTTTTCACTGAGAACAAAGCCCACATACCAAAGACAGCAGGGCACAGGGCCTTCTCTGAAAGAATCTAAACCTTTGACGACACAGAGCGACTAGAACCACTTCCTGCTGGCCAACATCTTCTGAGATGTGGAGCCACTTGGAGCCGGGCTCCCCTTCAGCCTGAGAGCACCTTCTCAGTGGGATCCTAACTGAGTCTGGTTGAATGACTTGGGGAGGATGTTATGTGCAGAGCTAGCTTCATGAGTGTTAAACTTGGGCCACTGTACAAGGCCTATGCTTAGTACAGTCCTGCAGTTGGCTTAATGTTTGGAAGTTCTTGGGTTGTGTTTTGTTTTGTTTTCTTTTGTTTTGTTTTACTGTGTATACAGTTCTGGGGATTGAACAACCCAGGGATTCACACATGCTAGGCAAATGTTGTACCACTGAGCTACGTACCAGCCTATTTATTTACTTATTTATTTATTTATATACAGAGTCTCCCTAAAATGCCAGGTTGGCCTCAAACTTGTGATTCTCCCCTCTAGAATAGCTGGGATTCCAGGAGGATGTCACCACAGCCAGTACAAATTTGAAATCCCTCATAGTTTATAAATAAAGGCCCTGTGTTTCATTTTGCATTGGACCCTTCTAATCTATTTAGTTGGGCCTGGAGATGTAACACTTTTTTTTCAAGAACTGAGTTTGAACCCAGATTCTTTGCACTCAAGTCTTTTTTTAAAAAAAAATTTTTTTTTGAGGCAAGGTCTTCCTAAAATGGTCAGGAGAGGCTTGCACTTGTAAACCTCTTGCCTCAGCCTTCCAGAGCACTGGGTATATATCACTATGCCTGACCTAATGTGACGCCTCTTATCTCCTTTTCTTCTTCTGCCCCTCAGTGCTCACTAGAGAAATAGAATTGATGTAAGATATACAAATATATCAGAATTTGCAAGAGTCAGGTATGGAAGAGTCAGGTGTGGAGGAGTGCAAAGGGTTTGTCTGTGGGCACTGGAGATCTGAAGGATCCAGTCAAAGGCCTGAAGCTCACTTGAGTATCCCGTGCAAGTCTGTGTCTGAAGGCCACAGGTTTTGTGGTAGAAAACTGAAGAGTCTGTTCTGGAAGCCAGGAGATGATGTCCAAGGTAAAGGTAAAGACTGGAGCTCCTCTGAAGAAATAGAAGGAAGCCTTCCTTCTTTGTTTGCCTTTTATTCTGTTCAGCTGCCAAACCTACTAGTTGGTGTCACTTCTACCTAGGTTGGGCCTTCTATTTTGAATAAATCCCTTCAACCATACCCCAGGACTATGCTGATCTAATTTAGTTGGTCATTTCTTACTCAAATTGACACAATCTGTTAACTATCATACTCATCATCCAATTTTAAATCTTCACAGCTTTCTCCTGAAGACTGTAATCTCTATACTTCATCTGCAAAACCCACCAGCTTAACTGTGAAAGGAGGAGATTGCATCATTTTTCAGCTGCTGTCTGTAGCTAACTTTCTACACTGCTAAGAATCCATCTTTTGGGGGCAGAGACACAGCTCAGGGGTGCAATGCCTGCTTGGCAAGCACAAGGCCTTGAGTTTGAGTCCCTGTACCAAACACACACACACACACACACACACCAACGCAAGAAGCCTGTTTTGATAAGCAATGACTTGTAAATATTCCAAAAGGCACTTCCACAAGGCAACATCCAAGCTACCTGATGTGGTGTTGTGGTTGAGTATGAGCCCCAAAAGTTCATGTGCTAGGATCTTACTTCCTCCCTGTGACAGCATTGGGAGGCAAAGCCCAGAAGGTATTTGGGTCCTGGGATGAAGTCCTCATGGATAGATCAAAGCCTTTCTGGAGAGGAGCCAGTTTGCTGTTGAGGGAGTTTAACCCCTTTAGTCCACCTGTGCCCACTTCCTCTTCTGATTTTTGCCACATTATGAAGCTGCACTAGGCTCTTGCAAGACTGGGCAGCCCTACCCTGTACTTCCCAGCCTCCAAAAGTGTGAACCAACATAAACCCTTTTCTTTGTAAATTGCTGAGTCTCAGGTATTCTTCTATAGCAACAGAAAATGGACTAAGACCCATGGAAGTCTGTATCTCTTTGAAAGGTTATTCCCGTCATTTTCTAACCCTATCCCCTTAACTGTCCAATGGGATTCATCTACTTTAGTCAAAATGATGGCAGGAATAATAATAGTGAAACAATGCATTTGAAAAGTGATTTTCACTCAACAATCACACAGTACAATATTTGATATTCACAGTAATTCTGTAAGCTGTCATGTAAATAATTCCTTGAACCTAAATTCTATAGCACATAGAATTTCTGATTAGCATTACATCTAGCACAAGAATTCACAATTTAGAAAACAGTTTATTTATTGTCATATTAAAATTTCTTATTTTGAAATAATTTCAGATTTACAAAATGCTTTCCATTCCCTTTATTCATGTCCACAGAATGTTAACACTTTGCCACATCTACTTTATTATTCTCTCTCTTCAGACACACACCTGTTATCTGTTTATTTTCCTCATGAGTAGATTTAGAATATTTAATTTTGGCAGGAATGTGGCAAGTATAATGCTGTGTCCTTTTTGGCTCATTAGATTGGGAAGGAAGCACTTGATGTGTAGTTATCCCATTACCAGTGATGTTGACTTTGATCTCCAAGTTAAACTGTTATCTGCTACATTTTCCATGGGGAAGTTAGTCTTATAATTACCAAGTATCCGTGGCAAGATCTAATCTCCTGTTTTCACCTATAAGACTTTTATCTACTAGTTTTAAATGCTAAAATTATAATTTCTTTACTTGAAAAATTATATATAAGCCAATGCTTTAAAAACCCTAAGCAATATAGTGGATTGTACATTGAGAAATAGTCTCCTATGGATATCATGTCCTCAGACTTCTCCTCCTATTAATCCTGTGTGCATATGCATGTGTGCATGTGTATGTGTCTATGTCTATGTCCTTGAAGCAGAGGCAGTGCCATATAATGTATTAGTCACTTTTCTGTCACTGGAACAAAAAAACTCCACACCTACAACCTCAAGAAAAAGAGATTTATTTTGATTCATGGATTTCAGAGGATTCAGACCATGGTTTATTGACTCCAACACACAAAGGCTGGAAGCGTCTGGTAGAGGAAAGCTGTTCACCCCATGGCAGCCAAGAAGCAGTGAGGGAAGGGAGGAGCTGGGGACAAGATCAGGCCCCATCTCCCAAGAACATAGTCAGCAAAAAAAAAAAAAAAAAAAAAACATAGTCAGCTATGAACTCATGAATAGGTGAATTCCCCTAGAACCCTGCTTCCAGACACAAGAGTTTTAGGGGAATATTTTATTTTATTTTATTTTATTTTATTTTATTTTATTTGTTCTTTGCTTGTTTTGAGACAGGGTCTTGCTGCATAGTTCAGGCTAACCTTGAACTCACTGTATAGTCCAGACTGGTCTTGAATTCGCAACAATTCTTCTGCCCCAGCCTCTTGAGCACTGGATTAAAGGTGAGCCCTACCACACCTGGATTGTGGGGGACATTTACATATAAACCTAACACATGATATGGAACCCCAGTGCATCTGCTTTTTTCTGGGCATAATGACAGCAGGGTTTCCTACTCTACCGTGCAGTGAGTCTAAGACCAGGAGACTAACTGTGACTCTGAATAGAAGCAATACATACATGTCCTGCTGGGCTAAAGTATTTAATGCCAGTGCCTGGTTCTCCCTGCCTTTGCAGCTGCAGTGATGTGGGGCATGTATTTCCATGGAGCTACGTGACTGAAATAACCTGAGGCACACATGAAGGACACTGTCCTGAAGAGTTGCCTATAGGCAGATGCAAGTGCAAGAAATGTGTATCTTTGCTGTGGTTAGGAACTGAGGTTTCAAGTTAATATGTTGGTACCCTATCCTAATAGTCTTTCCAGGACTGTTCTTCACATATTCAAAAATATGTGTTAGTCTGGGCTTCCAGCTCGGCGGTCTGTGCACCTGCATGGCAAAAATATGTATTAATGCATTGTTGTTGTCAGGGCTTACAAAAGAAAAGATTTCATACAAGACACATAATTTATAGGATTATTTTATAATCACCCAAAGAGTCAAATGCAAAAGAATGGAGGAAATCTGTCCACATACTAGAGACCCAAAGAATTCAGCTGACGGCCTGGAATCCATGCACAAGTCTTACTGGAGACCTAAGGTCCATGACAATGTCTCATGCAAGTCTGTATCATGGCTGTACACTGGGAAGGCCCAAAGATCAGTGGTAAAAGCTAAAAAACCTGTGCCAGCAGGATGAAGGATCCGTGCCATGGGGCTGAGGGATCTGCCCTGGAGCCAGGAAGTGACACTCAAAGTACGGACCAGAGCTCCCCTGAAAAGAATCGCAGTCATCCTCAGCAACAGCAAGGTCCTGCGCTCCTCCAATAATGAGAACAATCAAGTTCATATAAGAAAGCTAGCATGACCAGCTTTCCCAGGAGAATCAACAACTCACCATCTTCCCTTCCAGTTCTCTTCCCGTGTTGTTGACAACAATCCTCAGGTGGGTCTTCCACATCTAACACCACACAGATTCAGTTCAGTTGGATGTCATGAGTTGACTATTAGTTAATCCACCACATGCATAGTTTTATTGCCTATAAATAGGCACATTGTGAAGTATTCTTTTTTTAAGGGAATAAAACAAAACAATAAAATGGAACAAAACAAAACAGTGAAAACAGTATTGAATTTCAAAGACAAGACAGAAGGAAATCCCTTATAGTTGCTATATTGCATACTGCTATCTTCTAAATAGATGCTCAGACTACCGGCTTTAGGTCTGAAAAGTTAATCAAACAATACAAGCATTAAGTTGCTTTTGTACTTCACTTGCCATCATCTCAGCCTGTGTTCCTCCAAATCAGCCAGTTGCTTCCTGAGGAGTTGGAGGGCTCTCTTCTTGTCTCCCAGCCTGTGTGCTGGCTGGCTCATGAGAGTGGCTGGTTGGCTTCTTGGTTCTCCTCCCAGGTCCCACATGGCTGCTGCTGGCTCCCAGGAAGAGTGGGTTAACTTCTTGGTTCTCTTTCCAGCCCAAGACTGCCACTGGCTCACAGGAGGGGTGGGTTGACTTCTAGGTTCTCCTACTGGCCTGCATAGCAGCCTCCAGCTCATGGGAAGGTTGGGTTGGCGTCTTGGTTCTCTTCCTGCCCCACATGGCTGCCGCTCATGAAATATTCTATACTTTCTCTTTGTTACCCTAGGCAAAATATCTTTGAGTTTGTTGTGTTTTTTGTGTTTGTTTGCTTGTTGAGACATAGTCTCCTTTATGTAATTCAGGCTGGATTTGAACTCACTATGCAGCTGTGGCTGGCCTCAAATTTATGGTGATCCTCATGCCTCAGCCTCCAGATTGCTAGGGTCACAAGCATGTACCAACACACCTGGCTAAGACTTTTCCACATCAAAATATATACTTTACTCTTTCCAAGATTTACAAAGTGCTCCATGATGTATGCATATATACTTCAATATATTTAGGAAGCACATTCCTTTAATTAAAGTTTTTTTAATAGAATTTATATACTGTTATGATTTGGACTTGAAATGCCCCCAAAAGTCATGTGTTAGATGATGAACTTACTGGTAAGTGCTTGGATTGTAGGACTCTAACTTCATTCAGTGGATTGGCTCATTATTTTGTTTGTTGTTTTTGAGATAGGATCTCCCTATGTAGGTTAGGCTGACCTTGAACTCACTATGTAGCCCCGGCTGGCCTCAAACTATCAGCAGAGTCATTGCCACAATCTCTAAACCCACTGCCAGCACTGTGGCCCCTCAGCTCATGCTAAAGTAAGATCTTACTGGGATTGTCTAGGAGAACACAGTACGTGTTCTTTCCGATCTGAGAGGCATGCTATGCCTGGGTTATGCCTGGGATATTAAAAGGAGAAAGGTTGATGCACTCATCCCTTGGGGTAGAAATGAGGTTTTGGTTCAGGATGTAGCAGCACTCACAATAATGGGTTGAATTAACCTGATTTCCTAGTACAGACATGGCACAAACAGCAAGAATTCTGGAGAAGAGTTGTCTTAGATTCCATCCACGAAAGCTGCCCGGGGAAGTGAGTGGACTTACTATACTTAATAATTTTATACTATGTTGATTTAAAACAATTTTACTACATAGTGTACTGTCTTTTGCTGGCAGCAGCCTCTTTACATCTCGTTTATTGTTGTTTTTTAAGGCAGGGTCTCATTTTGCAGTTCATGCTGGCCTTGAGCTCACCATATTGCGTTGAACTCAGTGTTTCTTTTGCCTCAGTCTCCTGAATACAGGCTTGCACTGCCATGCCCATGAGAGTACTGCTTCCCTTTCAACTTCATTAACGGACTCTGGGAATGTTGGTGTTAGATCTTCCCTGAAGTTTTTGTAGAATTCTGGACTGAATGGAGCCAGACCTGGGTTTTTCCTAGTTGTCGTCATTGTTGTTGTTATTCTTCTTCTTCTTCTTCTTCTTATTATTATTATTATTATTATTATTGCTTCAATTTCATTGCCTATCATTGGATGGTTCAGGGTGATCAAATCGTCTTTGGTCAGTTTTGGTAATTTGTATGTGTCTAGGAATCTATTCATTTCTTCTAAATTGGTGCACAGATTTGTGAAGTGGTTGATTTTGGCAAAGTTGATTGTGATTTTACCTTTTTATTAGTACATTTTAGATATACATAACATTCATCATAAGGAATTTGTACCTGTGCATGATATAGCTTGCTTCTTTTTTTCTGTTCCTATTCCTTCCTTTTGACCCCTCTGTTGCAGTCAGGGTTTACAAGGGAAAAGATTAAATACAAGACACATGATTTATAGTTTTATTTTATAATATTTACCCAAAGAGTCAAAGACACAAGAGTTCTGGAGATCTGTCCACACACTAGAGACCAAAGAATCCAGCTGAGGGCCCAGATTCCACAGCAATGTTTTGCAGGAATCCAGCTAAAGACCTAGAGCCCACAGCAATGTGCTCCACAAGTTCAACTGGAGGCTTAGAACCCATGACAATGTCTCTTGCACGTCTATATCAAGGCTCTGCACTGGGAAGACCCAAAAGTCAGTGGTGGAAGCTAGAAAGCCTGTGCCAGTGGGATGGAGGATTTGTGCTAGCAGGCTGAGGGATCTGCTCTGGAGTGATGCTCAAAGTAAAGACCAGGGCTCCCTAAAAAGAACCATAGCCATCCTCTGCAACAGTGAAGTCCCAAGCTGCTCCAATAAAGAGAACAGCTGAGTTCATGTCAGGACAGCTAGCGGGCCAAGCTTCTCCAGGAGAATCAACAGTACCAATCTACCCCTCCAGGTCTCCTTTTATGCTGTTGTAAACAACCCCCAGGTGGGCCTTCCACACCCAGCACCATGCTGACTCAGTTCAGCTGGGTGTTACAAAGTGCTCATTAGTTAATCCACCACACCTGCTTCCCCTCCCTATCTACAAGTTTTGTTTCCATTTTTTCCTTCTTTTTTTTCTTATCCCTTCCTTTCTTTCTTCCCCTCTTACCCCTTCATTATTCTCCTTCTCATTTGAATATTTTCTTCCAATTTCCCATTTCTGTTGTATATTTTGGTCCTTATTTACAGTTTTGGTTTCTCACACCAAAGAAACAATGTTGTGTTTACACATGTGTCCAACTTATTTCACTTAGAATATAGTCTTTTTTTTTTTTTTTTTTTTTTGTGGTACCGGGGATTGAACTCACAACCTTGCTCCTG